>MU376491.1:0-14225 GCA_022495205.1 Hypoxylon sp. FL1150 | reverse complement strand
GCTCTGTTCGAAGCTCTGATTTGCTCAATCGCCCTTGTCAACCAGTAGAAATATCTTATGTTAGTGTTGGGCTAGCGCCGGGCCTCAGGGGATAGTGTATATCCTTCGGCTTAGCCACGTCCATGTCCTTGAAGTCTATCATGATATGACTGGCGACCGCCATAGAAGCCAGCCCAGCGATTCCTTTTACGTCGGAATGCAGGCCCGAGCGTCTGGTATTAAGCTGGTAGAATAGGACACAACCCAGCAATGCGATGATGAAGAGGGTAATAGTCAGCACCCGAGACAGCACCGGGTGCATGGTTATTGTCTTTTCGACATTGGGATCGACGAGTCTGGTGTTCTGGTCCGGACCCAACACAAGGGCGTCCGCGCCCAGCATGGGAACTAAAGACACGGCTAGCAACGTAGCGATGGATGACGTGGCGACCGCGTAATGTTTCCGCTGCAGCGCTCGAAACGGCCTCGTGAAGTTGAAGAGGGTTATATAGTCCACGTTGATCGATTCCGCCGCCAGCGCGCCACGCTCTTTCGAAAGTTGGTAGAAGGCTTCCAATCGCCGTACCTCGAAATCCGTATTCTGCCAGAGAACGCCGTAGGTTACGGTGATGATTGTGGGGACGAATTTAAAGACGAAGTAGTAGCCCGAGCCTATGTCAGTGGCGCTGTTGAACTTTATGAGAGGCTCCTGAGTCGACTTTTGGTAGAGAATTTCCTGGCAGATGGCAAGCCCGACAGATAAGAGTATTAAACCCGTTACTACAGAGAGTTAGTCGATACTATACAAATAAGACAATAGGGTCAACAGTGCGCTACATGGTTCATTTCCGAGTTCATGGCTTTGGAGATGCTAAGGAGGTTTCCCGGTTCAAACACACAGGCATAGTTAAGAATAGGCACACTCACGATAGGGCCACCTCATGGAGAATGGTTTCCAATTAGGCTGCGGGTAGAAGACCTTTGTCTTACTTACCTGCGTCGGGAGCTGCGAGTGTCTCATTCGACTCAGATCCAAGCCAACGGTGCTCGGTCCGACTATCGAACTCAAGTCGACGCCTGCGGGTTCCTCTACGATGACTTCTATCACTTCGCCTCTCTTATTCGCTTCAGTCTGTCCGAGTTCCTCCAGTCCCGCTCTCGACTTCGAAGTAAGCGCTCTTGAAATAGAGAAAGATCGTGTAAAACTTCTTTTTACCGTCGGTGAGTTGGCAATCAGCTGTTCTTCCTTCATAGTCGTCTTCGGACCCATCCCTTCCCCTATGCCTCCCGTCAACTTGCCCCTCGCTTCCTGCTCCTGGGTCGCCTTGGTAAACCCGCCACCCTGGTACCCCCCTGGCCCCGAGAAGGAAGTCAAGTCGACTACCGGGTCGCTAGGCTCGTCGGCGGATACCGGCTCGTACGAAGAAGACCGACCCGGTGGGGCGGCAGCGCCCAGCAGCGCCATATCAATGCTCTCATCTTCGCGAATAGTATCTTGGACCCTAGCACGGAAACTCTTGAAGCGCCCGAAGGTCGAGTTCGAACGGCTAGGTGGCGACACGGGCAGGTACCGTCCACCCGTCGTCGGCGCCCCAAAAGGAGAAGACCACGACGACGCCGACGATTTCGGCCCGTAAGAATTCTCGTCCGACGTGCCGTCCAACCGGGGAGATTCGTACGACGACTGGAGTGACACGAGAGATTCCCGACCCCTGACTCTGGCGGGGGACGACGCCTCGTCGTCGTACGGGCTGTCCGACAGATCGGAGACTTTGTGGTTCAGTGACTGCCGGGTGTGCTGGGGCGCAATCTGAACACGACTGTCGTAGGCCATAGCTGCTGCAGTCGCATTGCGCTTGGGATACTGTGACCGGTAGGTACCTTACACCGCGTTCGATTGATGAAACGAGAGACGATCTGGCGACCCCGTATTTTCCCTTCCTTACCTACCTCCCAAGGTACCTACCTATCTTCAGGACCTGCAATTGCTCCTAGGAACCACAGGTCGCGAGAAGGTACATCCTGCAGTGAGCTGAGAAACCAGTTGGCACAATTGTGCATACCTTGAACGAGATACAGCAAAATACAGCAGGTCGGACAACCAGTTCCTTGGGCTTTCGGGTCGTTTTCTCTTGTTTTACGTTGTCGAAAACACCCGTTTGCTTTCCCCCTTCTGGCTTAGGCGTAGCGTAGTAGTACAGCCAGGTCGAAGCAAAGGAATAGATCTGCAAATGATTGGTAAAGATTAGGTTTCGTCGAATCTCGCAGCAAACTCTCACTTGCCCATACGTAAGTAGTATACCGGACCTTCTACCGGACAATAATCTTTTGTTAACAAATGCCTACGCGTCACGAATGACCTTGGACAAGAAAGTCCTAACACACACGGAAGACGGACGACGCTAGGCACCATCATAGCGCCCATCATGTCCAGCCTTTTTCAGCCGCTGAGAAGCGGATGGCGCCAGCTCGCGCTGAAAACCAAGGCGCAACTGGGGATCCCCAGTCCAACCAGCTTCATGCAACCCTCCTAGGCGCATTAGCAACCCTTTCTGCAGCGAGCTAACGATCCGAGCTGACCACAGAGATCCGTTAGCGGGACCGGGGTGGTTCTGAGCGCCGAAAGATTTGAGCGTTCGAGCGTCTTGGCGGTAAGACGGGATCGTTTAATGCCCCTGTTACTTCGTCATCACCCATTTTCTGGTAGAGTCACAGCCGAACTGCGCATTGGGAGAGCACGTGCGGATGTCGTATCCCATCAATCAATCCAATCTATCTTTGTCGGCAGCTCATACTCTTTGAGGCGTTTGTTGGCAACGGTGTGGCATATCTTGGATCACGATGTACGTACCTAGATAATGCACGATGCAATGCATCTCGGGAGGCATCGTTGACCAGATTGGCCTGCCATCGCCCGATAAAAAGACAACGTGATGCTCCCAGCAAGCCTCATCACATAACGCTCTTAAACCCATGCAGCGATAACAGCCGTGAGTTCTTACCGAAGCCTTTCCTATGGGCACGTTTGACCCGAAGCTTGCGACTCGGTCGTCGCACAAATGAGACTCTGTAACATTGGAGAGAGGCTGGTGGGCCTATTAGACGGCGTTGCAGGAAACGTCCATTTTCGCAGTTGTGCGATGCCCTTCCGTGATATCGTACCTCATGAGCGCCCTCCTCGTCATAAAATATGGTTGTTTCCTTGCTTCTTACCCGGCAGCCATGGCGCCGCCTTCGGTAACTCTACCTCGTTTGTTTATCGTTTCTCCCCACAAAGCTGTTTGTCTTGGAGTGAGACATCACGATGGATTCCATGATTTTTACCGAGGAGGAAATACGATACTACCAAGCCTTGCTCTCGTGGGAGCCGAGAGACGAGGATGACGAGGACGACCTCCGAGAGAAATCACTCCCTCTAGAAATACCGGCAGGACAGTTCATGTTTCTGGTTTTAGGATCTAAAGGGTGTGGGAAAACGTCGATCCTGGAAAGGGTAAATTATTTCCTAGAGGTGGAACATCGTGTTTATTCTAACGGTTACAGTTCTGCCATGGCACCATTGCAGGAGAGGATGGGACTACCGACACAGATGCAGATGGGGAGGGGCGGGGTTACCGGCACAAGATGCGTGTCAATGATCAAGTCTACATCCTCGACGCCTTGGAACTTCCTCCCGAACACCTCTCAAACGAGGAGCGGTTCCAGCAGGCCGTGCAGATTACAGAAGCCGCGGTTCTGGTGTACGATGTCAGGTCCAGAGCGTCATTCGATTTGGTCCAAACCGTCTATCACCTCATCAACGACATGGTAGAAGATACACGAGCGTACGGGCTTATGCTCGTTGGTAGCAATTCGGATTGCGACGATGAAGTGCGCGAGGTGTCGTGGATCGAAGGCAATAAGTTAGCAGAGGGCTTCAAACCTGCTTGCGTGTTTCTTGAAACATCTGCCAAGACAGGCGAAAACATCAACAAGCTCTTCCCGCGGCTTGGAGAGGAGGTACTGAAGCTCAGGTGGCTCAATTACCAGCAAAGGGAGCAGGCAGAAAAACTCTCCGCCGACACCCTCGAGGAAGACGCCATCGATAAGGCGTCTCCCGTAAAGCGGTTATCTAAGTGGAAATCGTGGGCTCGACCTTGGTTCCAGCGGAGGCTAGGAGAGAGAAAAGCGTCTTCCCCGTATTGAAATTTGCTGCTGTTCCCTGTTTAATAACGTTATCAGCTGCTATTTCATATTTTTCATATGTTTTCCTACCAAAGCTAAGGATACCAATATCGCAAGTCGGGACATTAGTTCTCAGTCTCTTTAATGGAACGGGTTTTATCCCTACTGTTCTCTTTCTTTATGAGTCAAACCAGAATTTTTGTGCTCACCAAGACGAGTTCACTTTTGTGAAGTCTATTGCACATTGTCTCGGATAGTTGCTTAGGTGGTTGGTAATAACATATCACGACGGATAATAAAAAAATTGCGGGTTAAATTCCATGAGTCATATCTTTCTTACAGTCGTATCCAAGTCATCTCCAATATCAATAACTATACGAGCACGTGTGTTTATCCTTCCGCCTATACCAAGCAGCGGACCACCAAGTCAATCCAGCGATAGGCCATTGAACTACTTCATGTAGTTGGAACACTCCCCCTGCTAGAAACAAACAAACCCGCGATCAACCTAATGGAACTGATCCTCCGTAACCCCCTTCCCCATCGCGGCCGTGCTGCTCACGCCTCCCGTGACCATCTTCTGCAGCTCGTCGACGTAGGTCGCGCCGCTCCACTTCTGGTGCTTGACGACGTCGACGCGCCCTTCCATCTCGGGCTCCTGGACGAGCTCGCCGTACGCGCGCATGCCGTCGGCCGCGTACGCGCGCGCGAACCGGTCGCTGATGAGCGCCGTCGTGTGCAGGCCCGCCAGCGTGATGAACTGCCAGCAGTACCCCAGGCCCGCCAGCCGCCGGATGTACGTCTCCTGCTCGTCGCGCGGCATCGCCGTCTTCCAGTTGAAGGACGGCGAGAGGTTGTACGCTAACCTATTGTATTAGAATGTTGTTAGCCTCGGCTGTTCTCATGTATGTGCTGAGTATCTGGAGAGGGAGAAAAAAAAAAAAGGTAGAAAAGAGGTGATAAAGGGGGGAAACATACTTCTGCTCAGGCCACACGGCATGCACTCCCTTCGCAAACTCCTCCGCCTGCTTGAAGTCCGGCAGCTTGCTCTCCATCCAGATCGCGTCGCAGTACGGCGCGTACGCAACGGCCCTGTTGATCGCGCAGTCGCAGCCTCCCTTCAGCCGGTAGTACCCCTCGCGGGTGCGCGGCGCGTCCCAGTCGAAGTAGATGTCGACGCCCGTGATACCGTGGGCGACGGCGCGCGCCTCGGAGATGCTCTTGCCCTTGACCTGCTCCGTGTACTTCTTGACCACGTCCTTCTTGTTGGGCAGCGAGGGCGCCGCGTTGATGGCGTCGACGACGGCCTCGTCGAAGCGCCGCAGGTTGGCCTGCTTGAGCCACGCGTCCTCGATGGCCTGTAATTGGTCGCCCGTCTTGCCCGCGCGCTCCGCCGCCACCATCAGGTCGTTGAGCGGCTGCAGCTGCGGGTTGGTGCTGCCCAGGATGAAGGCGTGGTCGCGCGGGTCGATGGTCGTCGTGATGAGCGTCGCCGCCTCGGCGTCCGTCCGCGCGATCGCCAGCAGGTTCGAGCCCATGATGTCGGCCTGAGCGCGGATGGCCACCAGCCGGTTGATGTGCTCACTGATGGGTACCAGCACCTTGCCGGCCATGTGCCCGCACTTCTTGGTACCGGGCGCCTGGTCTTCGATGTGAATTCCGGCGGCACCCTGTTCGATGAACAGCTTCGTGAGCTTCATGACGGCCGTTAGGCCACCGTGGCCCGTATCCGCGTCGGCGATGATCGGTCGCAGGTAGTCGATGTTGGCTAGCTTGGCACGCTCGGCTTTTGGCGCGCTTAGGCGTTCTTGCCGCTGCTTGCGGTCGTGGAAGAGCTGTGCCATGAACAGGTGCTTGACCTTGTTCGGGACGGTGGTCTTTTCAGTCATTAGCATACGGACACTACAGATCATGTCTAAGGTAGGAAATTATAACGTACGTATGGGTAATCTGCTAGATCCGGCCCAGGCTCGTCGGATGAGGAGGCAGTTGACGATGATTGCCAACCTGACACGTAGACGGTATCTAGATACTTGGCCATCTGCGTGACCATGGTAGGTTCCAGGCACCCATATGTGTAGCTGGCATCGCGGTTCTTGAAGCGGTCCTCGAGGATCTTCCATAACTTCTTCGACTGGGCATTGCTTGGATAGTCGATCTTCAGGTTGCCCCGTTTAGAAACAATCTGCTCGGCAGTGAAGGGTCGTCTGGTATATCTCCATCTCGGGTCGCTCCACCACTTCTTAACATCCTCAACCTCCTGCAAGAACACTTCGTCTTCGGTGCTCGGATCGACGGCCGGGTTGATCATGTTGTTTGACGCCATGCTGGGCAACGAGGGTCAACCACTATAGCGTATAGCGGTAACCAGTTGTTATATAACAGAAGGTTACCCCAACTTGGAAGAGGAGCTTTGCTACCCAGACTTCTTTCAATTCCCAAGTCTTTGTTCGTGAGAAGTACGTATCTACTCCGTTGGTAGCTATAATACCTACGAAGATACAAGCACAGAATATTATAGTGAATAGAGCAAGTATTGAATAAACCCAGAGCAGATAGTCAGCTGAAAGGACCAAGTTTTATGAAGAAAGATTCTCTGAACTACGGATGCAGAGAGGCGAACGGCAGATAATAATACCAAACTACATGACTGGACCTAGAAGGACATATCCGCTCTACAAAAGCAATCCCAGTCGGCTCTGAACCATGACTCCCACGGGCACATAGGCTCGGTAGGGATCGGTCAAGCGGCTATGATGGAACCCATCATAGGTTGCCCCTACTTGATGCTCTCTTCCCCGTGCAAGCCCAAGGCACCGTCGCGCCCTAGCCATTGGCCGCCGTCAGAACTTTCCGGGGTTGCGTGCGCCTCGGAAGCAGAGCAAAAAGCACATGGGCCAACAGTCATCCGTAAGTACATAGTTAGAATAGCTTCTGACGTCTAGCTGCGGCTTCTCGGTTCAACGGGACCACGGTCCAGAATGGCTGCACGGGGCGTTGCGTTCTTTGGTTTGCCGTAATTGGCCGAGTTGCCGAGTTAGCAGGTCCAGACAAAGAGCTGATCCCAGGTCTCTCCAACGCGAAACCCGGACCCCTGGTCCCCCGTCCCCCGCAAATGGAGGGACGTTTTACATAGTAGTAGGGTGGTACCGCAATGTATTGCCAGAACCGACCCCCAGGATTTGGGGAATCGCGTCTTTTTGGCATTTGATAATGACGTTATACCTGTACCGAGTAGCTGACGCGTCCGAGATTACCTAAACTACATGTATTTGTACGACGGTTACGAGGAATAGGCCAATTAACTAGTAGTGTGTTCACGATAAAGAACTCGATACTTTGCCATCTTCAACTAATTAGCAATGTCAAGAATAGGAGGGCAGAGGTCGTAGGTGGGTTTTCTGCAGGTTCGTGGCGGAGGTTACACAAGACTATCTATCACCTGTAAACTTTGGAGAGTTGACATGTGAAGATGCATTGACATGTCTGAATCAGCACAACAAGAAGTATCTCTGTACTTCTGCATCTAGTGGTTTAGGTATATCCGTAGCTGTAAGTGGTCGAAAGATGTTATCTACCCTCGCCAATGTTCGCCATGGATGATAAGGAAGAAAGGCAACTATCCCCGTCTGCACCCGACCGCCATCTTGAACTTTACCTACCCCGGGCCTCGGCTCCCGGAAGCTAGTGGATAGTTACAGCGTGACAGACACTTGACATACAAAGAATCTTAGGCGGCATTGTCTACATCCCACGCTCTGGCTCTGCGGGTATTGGCCATTAGTCCGTTACATTCTACTTCCTCTCTGCCGGTTCGGCCTCCCACTATTATTTGCACCAACATCTATATACCTAACATACCCGGTTTGAGTCATGGGCTATTTTCGCCATCTATGCCTATGCCATACATATTATTCTTTCAGGTACCCGTCGAGCTCGAAGCAAATCATCTCAGAAGGAACTAAGTACCTAAAACAGACAACAAGAACTTCATAAAACTACCTACCTAACCTAACCAGGGGATCCCTAGTAAGTGCAAACACCTTTCAGTAGGTACCCATATTGCCATTTCCAATCACCTCATCGAATTTATGTCGCCAATCTTGAATTTTCATTATGTTACTAAACAATACTCATTCATTCATTCGTCCCGTTGGTCCTTTACTGATGATACTACGAAAACAGACTCGAAAGCATGCAACCTGCTTCATGCATCCCTCTAGCCCACCTTTAACCATGCAAATTGGAATCTGTTCATGATCGTCATGCCCAAGGTATTACCTTAGAAAAAGATGCTGTTTCATAGAGAGGTACCGTCATCTCTCATGCGTAAGCCGATCCATCTAGGTTAGACAAGTTCCTGGAGCAGCTTTTCTTCCTTCTGCTGCTGAGCTCTCTCGTACGTCTCGTAGGGAGTCAGCGTGCCGAGTGCTCTCTTCATCTCCGTATTGACGAACTGGAGGCCATAAACATAACTGGCATTGACCCAACCAAACCTAGTGGTATCAGTGTAAGCGAGTGTTTTCATTCAGATGTACTTCAGATTTATTTACTTACCCTTCTTTGGCAACGCCCTTGAAGTCAAGTCCCTGGTTGCCGTACTCGGCATCGACTCGGTGCGGGTCGACAGGTCGCGTGACATCGTACTTCTCTACGACGACACCGTTGAAATCGAAGAATGCCTTCGTAACCATAAAGAGCCACTTGTACGCGAGTTTCTGTGCGAGGTCTGCGTATCCGTAACGGTATAGGCCTGTCCACGCTAGAATTTGCTGTGGCGCCCATCCATAGGGATAATCCCACTGCCGATTGGGTCGCTCGAGACTGACGGCTCCTCGAGATTCTTCGGTTCCGGATAGGAGGCCGCCGTAGGCTTCAAATTTGGGTACGGCGCACTTGACCACCTTAGCAGCCCGGTCAGGGTCTGGTACTCCAGCCCACAATGGCCAGAAAGTCGTGCACGATTCGTATGTGCACTGCTCTTGCTTCACTGTATCGTAGTCGAAGTACATACCCTTATCCTCGTTCCAGCAATATTTGTGGATGGCAGCTCGGCGCCTCTTCCAGCGACGGTCCCAGATGGCAGAAGTCTCAACTTGCCCAGGTTCCATCGACCCACTGCACCACTCTGCCGGAATTTCCAGTCTGTCGCCGAAAATGTTACGGATCGTGCGGGCGATATCCATCTCGTACTTGTAGATTAGCGAGTTCAAATCGATAGTCGCGAGATTGGCACAGATCTTCTCAAGTCGGTACGACGTGTCGTGGCCTGACTCTCGGACAGCTCGATCGTGAAGGAAGTACTCGTCTAACTCTGGTTCGTGGACCTCGTTGTGGTTGTACGCTTTCACAAACTGCTCAAAAGTCATGTTGTGCTTCTCGGCATAAGGCTCAAGAATGTGGACGAAATGAGAAGCTTCTGTCTCCGGCGGCACACCCAATCCCTCCGGGCGATATCTCGAAAGCCCAGTCTTCGGGTCTAATCGTGGCTCCGACATCCATACGCAGTAGTATTCCTTGATGGCAGCGAGCATAGCCGTGCGGAGGAACTCGAGCGCACCAGGTTCGTGTTGAATTTTTTCGTATACACGAAGGGCCATATCCGTCAAAAACGGTGGCTGCGATCGCAGTAGATAGTAAGATCTGGTCGCGTTGAGGATTTTGCCGTAATGTCTAATGCAGAAGCAGAAATTCTGAACCATCGACTTAGCCAGGTGTACCTTGTCGTTGACTAAAAGCCCAAGCGACTCCATATAACTATCCCATCCGTACAGTTCGTTGAATCTCCCTCCCGGGACCACAAACGGAAGCCCACGCAACGTCTTCTCGCCAGTCTTGGCGTCCTTGACCTCTTCCATCGCCACGGCGAGCAACCCAGGCTTTGCGTTCATATCCCGTAAAACCTCCGGAGTAATCTCTTCAGGCAGATATAGGACGTCTAATCGAATATCGGGGCGCTTCTCAGCAAGCTTCGTGTAATACTCATATTGCTCCGGTGCTCCTCTTGGCACGTAGATTCGGGGTCGGGGATCGTCCGTCCAGTCCTTAGGATCTTTTGCCGCGATTTCAATACTCGAAGCGTCAATTCGACGAGTCAATCCTTCCCAGAATTGATTCTTGATGAGCCTCGATAATCTGCTGACGGGGTTCTCGTTGAGGCGACCAATGTCGAGGATGATTCGCTTCCGTCCGAATTCCTTGGCCATGTATAACTCTTGCAAGAGGTTGGAAAGCATGTAGGTACCTCGAATGTCGAATCGATTATGGCCGCCGGACGCCGCGGTTCGCAGAGGCATCACCTAGCAAATTAGTTAGAATCTAACCATACTGCATATAATCTTGAGCACTCACTTTCGGACCCGCATCCTCAATGGTGATTTGCATGTTGCCATCGGTATCTTCTTGCGCCGCCAAGCTTTCTAGGGTGTGATCAACATCGACTAGGAACTGGCGGGAGTGCGGTCTGCTGGATTCATCTAATACACACAATGTCAGATTGCCATTTTTCGCTTCGAATCCGAATCAATGCCCTTGCTTACCGTGACTGCCTCGTCTGTGCGGCTCGTGGAGTCCCATGTGTTCAATCTCTTGAATAATGCCATTCTAGACTTCATTTAGCCTCTAATATTCCCAGTACAGCCGTAGACCACCGTGGTATAACATACCTGAGACAACGTGCGATTCCGCTTGAACGATCGGTCTCCGTGGCGGGCATCGGAGGTGTAATATGTTTTTGCGTCATCGAAAACACCGAAATCGCTGCTTGCGCTATCTCTACGGATACCGTCTTTGCTGTCGGTTCGGTTGGCCTTCGTGAGACCTGGTGTTAGAAATTCGGGCATAGCGGGTCGGTAATAGCAGTTGGTGAAAAGGTAAGAAGATTGAAAAAGAGAGCAGTACAGGAAAATAAGGTCCTAAGCAAAGCAACCCTCAAATGATTAACGAATATTCCAAGTTACGACGATCCTTTTTATGTCGTAGAAGACGAGATGCCCCGCTATTTCTGAGACAAGATGGGAATTCGTAGCCGGCGGTCCTCGTGACAAGCAAAGCGACTCGTGGCGGTAAGGGTGAGATCGAGGTATTAAATAACGTAGCACGGTCGCGGGGTTGAGGGGATCGTGGGACGGTGAACAAGTGGCCTTTGGTGACCGCCACGAGCGACAGGGAATAAAGGAGCCAGAGTGAACGGATCGGTCAAAGATCCTTGCGCGTCACAAGGTAACTAAAATCGTCTGACAACTACCTTCCTTAGGGCTGAGGCTCACGAGTCAAGACCCTTGAAATTGTCTTTGTGAGAAATTACCGGGTTATTAGGAGATACCTATGTACTCTCTGACCTTAGGTGAAGGAAAGGGATGAAATTGGTTCAGGGCTTAGGACATGGAAATTGTTGAGCAAATAGGCGAGGCACCTCATAAGATTTATGTCCCTCAGATGAGAAAGTTGCGCCGGGAGGATGATGTCAGACAACTAATGCTACCTACGATTTAGTACATGTAGAGTTCAAAGGCGGAAAGTTTGCGAGAACGGAAGCCAACGCCAACGCCAACGCCAACTGTCAAAGCCTCCACCGAATTGACCAATCTACGTGGACTCGGTACAGCATAAAGGGTAGCACGTGTCCACATACATCCGCTTCGTCGCCCAATAAAATGGGAAATTGTCGATATATTGGATATTCGCCGAAGACCGAATATGTCAGGTATCAGTATGTTATGAAGAGTGTATCCCTCATCTACTAGGTTAGGTCTTCAGACTTCCAACTCTTTTCCTCTTTAAGAGCACTTTGCGACCCTACTGGATACACTCGACACTCGTCGTGTGCCATGATACATGATAATATAAGCGGTCGGATCTACCTAGGTAAGGCAATATATCTTGGGCAGATATATATCCCGCTAGTATCTGGAATCTCACATCTTATTTCTGCAGGATTCAATTCAATTCACCTATCGAATGTCAGGGTCTTGTCGCTAAGCTTGTGACGACTGCACCATGACGGTGTTTAGCCCCGCATGAGCTGCAACCCCACCACAAAGAAAATAATATAGTAGTCCGATGAGCCTCCATGTCGGCAATGTCCCTAGGGTATCGAAGCATAGACCAATTATAAGATGAGAGAGGATGAGTATAGCATGTAAGCAACTGCATTCGCATAGCTTCATCCTAACCATTTTTGAATGCTGTTTGGCGGCACGATGCTACCTGAGGAATATCCAACGAAGGCGACCGAAGAACTGGTCACGTCACGGAGAGGTGTGATACACATACTACTAGGTATTCCGTACTCCACCTCTTCATGCGATTACATTTCCACTATTTCATATCAAAAGGGTCAATTATTAGGACCGAATGCGTGGCGATCGTATTTTCTCGAAAATTCACAAGAATTCCAGTCTCCTATTAATCTCGGTTCATCCAACTGACACATTAAGATCTCAAGTCACTACTATTTTGATCGATGCTAATGCTACTTAACATCAGTTTCATCCTGTAATCCGGCAGTCAGGAAATCAGTCGGCGGGTGCATACTTCATTCGGACAGTGACCCACCACTTAAGCTCACGATTCGTCTCGAGTGTATCAGATAATTGACCGGTCACGTAATGTACCTAAATTTCTTGATACAATAACTCTATTACGCTAATATCTACTCCTTCGCGCAGTTGATATTTGTTTAGTTGCCATTTGCTGTTGCATTCCGAATGCGTACACCCTGCTTGGTATTGTTTCGCTTCTCCGTTCTTTTCAATATTTCGAGGAAGCCATAAATCGGTTGTCACCGCAGTTTCAAGGAACCCACTAGACACATGCATAGAAGGCGGTCGTGGTATTTGCTTATGGAAATCCTTTACGCTCATTCTATGGGCATCCTACGAAACATAAGGATGACGCCCTTCTGGGTTTAGAGTTGCGCGTCGCTTGTCCAAAGCTCTGGCTACCTCGGCATGGTTGTGTAATTGGGCTACACACCAGGTCGGGTCAGGTTCTGTTTTTGTAGACTGGTTCGTATTGCTTTTTGAAATATTGTGTTCGTACTCGCCTGACTGGGTTTGAGTAAGTCATGTCAAGTCATGTCAACCTATACATACAATTGAGGACGGTAGGAAACCGGACAGGCTTGGATTATTCAACCGCCATCTATTGAACTTGAGTTTCACATAGCAACTGCGAAGCTAGGTAGGTCATTTTTACTGTGCGAGTATGGTTTCTTGAGTAGCAGGTGACTAATAGAATCTGACCTGTTGTATCATATATTTTAGGTAGGTATGTGAGTAGTTAGGATGTAGAATATTTTATCTGGTCGAAAAGAGCTTAGCTAGCCGCCGACTAGGCCCATAAATCGTACCTGTACAAGAATTCTAGAACTATTCCATGTATGCAGCTCCGATGTTAACCATGGCATGCCATATTTATAATAAAAAATAGCCTAGAATGGTTGTATCTGCTTAGCGAGGCGAAGGCATGAGCGAGCTGAAAATATCAGGAGGCGCGAAGATGGGTAAAAATAGCTTGAGACCAGGAGATATCACCAGATATACCGCCATCAAGCATACGGGATCATCCTATAAAGAACAGGAAATATCAATATCAAGTTCGCTAAAATCCAAGCTGAATACCTAGGTATACTTGAAATTAATATTGTTTGCCGGGAACATATTCCTGGCTTTGTGGCCTTGAAAATCGAGGCGATGATGGCCCAAGCGATATTAAGAAAAGCCTCTTCATGGACGGATCCCGAAAAATTGTTTCTGTAGGCGTAGGTGACAACAGAAAGACTATACAGGGGTAGAAACCTTATTGAAGTTTTCTAACGGGGTACCGAATGCTTAGTAAATGGAGTGGGGGGTTGGGCCAGAGCTCAAGCCACATGGCCGATATCTCATATTAAGAAGATTGTTATACTAATAGGACAGATTTATCTGTTAGCTCCGATTTTTATACCCTACCACTAAAACTATTATTTATATTTAAATAATTTGCAAAAATTTAATATAATTATAATTAAATAATAAAAATAATAATTAAATTTTTAAATATTTAATTATTAAAATTAAATATATTAATTATATATTATA
>MU376490.1:0-14322 GCA_022495205.1 Hypoxylon sp. FL1150 | reverse complement strand
TTTAATATAAAATTAAATAATAAATAATAAATATTATAATATATTATATTTATTTTATTAATTTATATTTTTATTTTATAAATAAATTTTTAATAAATATTTAAAAAGCTTTTTTCTTAGGCTAATTAAATTAAATTTTTTTTTTATATAATAATAAATTAATTTCTAATTTTATTTTATATTTTATATAAATTAATTTTAAATTATTTTTTAATTTTTATATATATTGAAATTTTTCATATATTATTTTTTTATTTTTTATATTATATTAAAATAATTAAAATAATTTTATATATAATAATTTAATTTATAAAATAAAATATTAATTATAAAATTATTTACATGTAAATTCCTAAGTTTATTAATATCATAAAAAATAATTTACTTTTATATTATAAGAATTTATTAATTTTAATTATTTTATAAATTATAATAATTTTATATTTATTATTTTTAATATATAATATTATTATTTTGAAATTATATTTTAAATATTTTTTATCAAATATAATATGGTTTTTAAAAATCTAAATAATATTTATTAATAAATTATTATATATTAAAAAATTTACTTAAAAATTTATTAATTTTTTTAAAAAAATAAAAATATTAATCGTAATATTTCTAATAGAATTATTAAAAATAAAAATATAATAATAAATAATTTTTTTTTAAATTAATTATTATTTTTAATAATAATTTCTTTTTTAATAATAGCTTTTTTTTATATAATAAAACTTTTTTTTTTATTAATTACATTTTTGAAAAAGATATATAAATAATTTCTTAGGAAAATAATTTGAATGATATTTAAAATATATTAAATTAAAATTTTAAAATATAAATATAATTTAGATTTTTAATTTTTAATATATAAAAAATAAAAGATAATTATTATTTAATTTTTTATTAAAAATATATTTATAGTATTATAATATTTTTAAAAATGATAATTATTATTATAATTATAATTCAAAGTATTTTTATTATTTATTCCTTGAAATTTTTTTTCCTTTTACGCTTTAATTTTATAAAATTTAAAAATAATAATATATAAATAATAAATATAAAAATAATGAAAATATATAAAGAATAAATTTTCTTATTTTTTAGATTATTAATTTCCTAAGATTTATTACGTTAATTTTTTAAATAAAATATTTAAAAATATTTTATTAATTTTCATATTATTTTACGTATTTTAAAAAAAAATATCTTATATTTAATAAATATTCTTATTAAATAAATAAAAATTAAAAATAATAAAATTCAAATTTTATTTTAAAAAAGAATTACGCATTATACGTAAATAAAAAAATTACTTAGTTTATTAAAAAGAAAACTCTTAATAAATAATTTTTTTTAATATTTATAAAAAAAAATATAATGGGAAATTACTTTTTAAATAAATAAATATTTTAATTAATATTAAACTTTCCTTTTCTAATAAATAAAAATTATTTTATTTTTTAATTAAAATTATTTTTAATTAATTAAATTAAAATTAAGTAATTTTATAAATTAAATAAAACTCTAAAATATTTGAAAAATTATTTTAATAAATCTTTTATTAATTTATTAATAAGCATTTAATTTATTAATAAATAAATTATTTTAAATTTATTTTAAATATATTTTTATTTTAATTATATATTTTAAATATCTATGTATTTTAATTAAATATTAATTTATTTTTTATTTTTTATTACAAATTTAATTATTTATTAATTATCATTATATATTTTCTAAATATTTTTAAATTTAATTTTAATATTTTTAAAAAAATATTATAAAATAAATATTTTTTTTATTATTTTTAATAATATAATTAATTTTATTTTTATTATTAAAATAAATATTATCATTTAATAAATGATTTTTCATATAAATAAATTTTTAAATAAAAAAATTATATATTTTTATAATAAATATTTAATTTTTTTATTATTTATAAATAAAATATTATTCGTAATTATTAATATTTAATTTTTAATATTTATTTTTTTATATTAAATATAAAAATAATATATAATATATAAATATAAAATTATTTATTAAAATTAAAATTAATATATTAATTTAGCTTTATATATATATATATTAAATGTCAATTAAATTACATTTAATTAATATTTTTCAATTAATAAATTAAAATCTAAGATATTATAATTATTTCGTTTCGCATATATAATTATCGCTAGCTCTAAGCGTATCATTCGATATGGTTTTAAATTTTATTTTCCGATATTAATTAATAATTACTTTAATAAAAAAACTATAAATTAATAAAATTTCGTGGGAAAAATTATTTTAATGCGTAATTATTATAATTTCACATTAAAATAATTTTAATGAAATAAAATAATATTATTATATTTAATAAAAAATTCAAAGTTATTATAATATATAAATTTTTAAAATTATTTTATTATATAATTTATTATATTAATTTTTTTATATTTATCATGTAATTTCGATTATAAAAAGCCCTAATTTTACCGCTCTTTTGGCCTCATAAATTTTATTTTCGAAAAATTATTAATTTATCATCGATTTATTATTAATTTCGATTGATTTTTCGACTAACCGTTAATTTTATCGATTTTTATTACCGATTTACCGTTCGATTTTATCGATTTTTCATCGATTTATTTTTAACCTATTATTAATTTTAATTAAAATGAAATAATATTATTATATTTAAAAAAAAATTTATAATTCTTATAATATATAAATTTTTAAAATTATTTTATTATATAAAATATTATGTTAATATATATTAAATAGCCGTTATAATTTATAAATTTTTATTAATAATGTTTATTACGTATTTTCATTTTCAAAAGATTTTTAATTTTATTAATTTTTCATTAATTCCTTTTTTTTTTAATTTTTATTATTATTATTAATAATAATTTATATATTTTTTTATAACGAAATAAATTATATACCCCTCTTATTACGTAATAATTTTCATATTTCTCTTTTTTTATATGTAAAATAATTATAATTTAATTATAATTTAATAGCAATTAAAAAAAAAAAAAATAATTATATTATATATTATCCCCCCCCCTTAGGCTACGAACTAGCCGCGACCTAGACGCGCGGTAATTATAACCGAAAAAAAAAAAAAGCTTATTAAATTAAAAATTTTATTTGAAAATAATAATAAATTTTATTTTTTTATAAAATTATTTTATGATCATTTTTATTTAGGATAATTAATAATAAATTTTACTTTATAATACTTTTAATAATACGAAATTATTTTATTATTAATTTATATTATAAATTAAAAAATTATTAAAAAAAAAAATTAAATATAAAAGAATAATATTTAAATAAAAATTATAATAAATGGAAATTATATAAATAATAAATATATATATATATGGCATAATTAATTTTAAATTTTAAAAATATTTATAAAATAATCATAATATATTTAAAAAATTATCGCTAGCGTTTTATAATTCATTTATAAAATATTAATAATAGTTTTAAAAAAAAAAAAATTATTAATATTAAAATTAAAATTAATATATTAATTCGGTTCTATATATATATATATTAAATATTAATTAAATTATGCTTAATTAATATTTTTTAATTAATAAATTAAAATCTAAGATATCGTAATTATTTCGCTTCGCGTATATAATTATCGCCGGCTCTAAGCGTATCATTTAATATGATTTTAAACTTTATTTTCCGATATTATTTAATTATTTATTTTTAAATATTTAAATTTAAAATTAATTAAAAAATACGAAAATTACGTTATTATAAAAATTATATTTAATTAAATTATTATTATTATATATAAAATTAATTTAATATATTTTTAATATTTTTTAATTTTTATTTTTATTATTTAATTAGAAAATCTTTTAAATATTTTTATTAAAAATAATATTAATAATATAAAAATATTATTATTAAAATTAAATTTTATTATAATTTTTTTATATAAAAATTATATAATAATAATATAATATAAAATTTTTAATTTTTAATAATTTTAATTTTTAAATATTACGAAATTTCATTTTAATTTTTAATTTTATATAATATTTTAAATAAATTAATTATTTTATTTATTTATTTTTTATTTTTTTTTAGAAAAATAATAAAAATATTATTTATATATATTAAAATATAAACTTTATAAATTTCATTATAAAATAAATAAAACTTTTTAAATGAAATTTTAAAATTTATTATACTTAAAATTCTTAATATATTTTTATATTAAAATAATAATAAATTTTTAAATTTATAAAATATTTTTTAAAAGAAATATATTTATTTAATTTTTTAAAATTATTTAAAAATTCATATATAATAAATTTTTTTTTTATTTATAAAATATTTATAAAATTATTTTTAATATTAAATTAATATATATATATTATTTTTTATAATTAATATTATTAAAATTTTAAATAATTTAATGGTTAATATTATTATATAAATATTTTAAAATATAAAATTTTATAAATTTTTATATATTATTAATTTTAATTTATAAATTTAAAAATATCTTTTTATATTAAATTTATAAATAAATATTTATTTTAATAAAAATAAAATATTTTAAATTTTAAAACGTTTAATTATTTTTTATATATTTTTTTATAAAAATCTTTTAATTTTTTAGTAAATATTCTTTTTAAATTTATATTTAAATTAATATTTCATTAATACTTTTTAGATTTTTAATTTTAATAAAAGTTTATTTTTATATATTTTTTTTTTATTTAAAATTATATTTAAATAAATTATATAATTTTAAAATATAATTATATTTATTATTAAATATAATATTATATATATATAATTTTTTATATATATAATTTTTTATTAATTAAATAAAAAAATACTTATAAAAATATAAAATATTAAAATATTAAAATTAAATGTTATAAGAAATTTAAATTATTAATAATTAAGCGAATTATATAAAAATTTTATATATTAAAATTAATTATATAAATATATAAAAATTGCATTTAAAATTATTATTAAAATTTAATATATATTTTTTTAATAAAAAAAAAATTAATGTTTTCATTAATATTAATATTTTTAATTAATATATTTTCTTAATATATATTCTTTTAATTTATATTATAATAATACGATTATGGTAAAATATATATAATTAATATTCGGGCTAAAAGCGTTGAAAATAACTAAGTAATCATTCGAAAAAATATCGTAATTAATTAATTAATATTCGAATTAAAAACGTTAATAAAAATACGTTTGAAAATAATATCATTATTTATTAATAAAAATAACTTATTAAAAATAATTTGTAATTAATAAATAAATATAATCGATTAAAAATAAATTAATATTCGATAAAAATAATATTAAATAATAAATAATAATTTTATAATTTTAAAATTAAAAATATTAATATTTTTAATTTAATTTTTATTTAATTTAATTTAATAAAAATATATATATTTTAATTAAAATTAATAATTAATATATTAGTAATTATTAAATTAATAAATATAATATTATAAAAATTATTAAATTCATTCGTTAAATATAATAAATTATTAAATTAATATAATAATTAAATTAATATAATAAAATTTTTTTCGGGAATATATTAAAAAGCGAAAAAAGCAAAAAAAAAACTTATAATTTAAATCGAACTTTTAATTCATTAAGCAAATGAATAAATCAGGGGTTTAATTTAGCTTAAAAGCTTTTTTTTTATTTTTTTCGCTTTTTAATATATGCCCGAAAAAGATTTTCCCTGCGGGAGGCTTTTTTTAATATCATAAGAACTTTTTAATTCTTTTAATTTTTTAATTAAAATATTAAAATATTTAAAATTAAATTAATTATTTTAAAAAATAAATTTAATATTATAATTATTTAAATTATTTATTTTATAATTATTTAATTATAAGTAATTTTATAATTATAAAATAAATAAATTAGATGTTAAAATTTAATTTTCGGTTAATTAATTTATATTTTTTAAAATAATATTTTTATTTGGATTTAAATTTAGTTTTTTATAATATTATGAATTTATAAAAGCGGAAGGGATTAATCGTTTATATGATCATTTGATTATTTAAATTTAATTATTCATTTTAATTTAATATAAATTATTATATTAAAATTATTTATATAATTTTATTAACGCCCATATAACTTATTAAATAATTTAATATATATCTAAATTTTCATTATATATATATAATAATATTTCTATTAATTTAATTATAATTATATTATAATTTATATTAATTAAAAGCCTTAAATTAAACGAATCTTTTAATGTAAATTATATCATTTAAATTAATTTAAATTAATTATTATAATTAAATTATTATAATTAAATTATTATAATTAAATTATTATGAATTAAATTATTATGAATTAAATATTATAATTTAAAATATTATAATTTAAAATATTATAATTTAATTAAATTAAATTATTCGAATTAAATTAATTAAATTAAATCGAATTAATTTAATTCGATTTAATTATTATAATTAAATTATTATAATTTAAATATTATAATTTAAATATTATAATTTAATTTAAATAATTTATTTTAAATAATTTAATTTAAATAAATTAATTTAAGTAAATTAATTCTTATAATTTAATTTAATTTAATCAACGATTTTAATATACATATTAAGCTTATAATGAATTTTCATTTCGCATATATATTTTCGAAATCGTTATTTTTAATAATAATTTAATTAATTTTATTAATAATTTATTATAATTCATATTAATTAAAAGCATTAAATTTAATAATTTTATTAATATAAATCATATTATTTTAATTATTCTAATTTAATTATTATAATTAAATTTAATTAAATTAATATCGAATTTAACGAATTTCGATATGCGTAATAAGTTTTTTCGAAATCGATATATATAATAATAAATTTAAAATTAATATATATAATAATTAATTCAAATTACATTTAAATATAATTTATATTATTAAAAAAAACTTAATTTAATAATTCTTTTAATATTAAATTTAAGATTTAAATTATTATATTTTAATTATTATAATTAAATTTAATTAAAATGATATTAAATTTAACGATTTTCGATATGCGCTTTAAAATTTTTTTTCATTTTAAATTTAATATATATAATAATCGCTCATTTAATTTAAATTATTTTTAAATATAATTTATACCATTAAAAAGAGTTTAATTTAATAATTATTTTAATATTAATTTTAATATTTAAATTATTATAATTTAATTATTATAATTAAATGAATTAAATTAACATTGAATTTAACGATTTTCAATACGCGGGCTTGCAATTAATTTTTTTCCATTCAAAATTAATACATATAGCTCCTTTTTAAAATTAATATATATAATAATTAATTCGAATCGCATTTAAATATAATTTATATTATTAAAAAAAATTTAATTTAGTAATTCTTTTGATATTAAATTTAATATTCGAATTATTATAATTTAATTGAATAATTAAATTAAATTAAATTAATATTAAATATAATAATTTTCAAAATGTAACGGGCTTAAATTTATAATAAATTTTTTTCTTTTTAAAATTAATATATATCATAATAAATTCAAAATTAATATATATAATAATTAATTTAAATCGCATTTTAATGTAATTTATACTATTAGAAAAAGCTTAATTTAATAATTATTTTAATATAAAATTTAGCATTTAAATTATTATAATTTAATTAAATAAATTAATTAAATTAAATTATATTTAAATTAATAATTTTAATCATTTTAATTTCTAAATTTTAATTTATATTAAATAAATTTAACTAATTAAATAAATATAATAAAAACCTTAATTTTTTATTATTTAGTTTATATTAAATGTAAAACTAGCACGATGTAAGGGTATATAAATAGCATTTTCTAGTAAAATTTCGCTCCTAATTTTTTAAAATAATTAATTATAATTAACCTCCGGTTAAATAATATAAATAATTATGAAATTATTATATTATAAAATATTAAAATATTAAAATTAAATATTATAAAAAATTTAAATTATTAATAATTAAATAAATTATATAAAAACTTTATATATTAAAATTAATTATGTAAATATATAAAAATTATATTCAAAATTATTATTAAAATTTAATAAAAAAATTTTTATTAATAATTTTTTAATAAAATAATATCTTTTTTTTTATAAAAAATTATTATAAAAATAAAAATTCTTATATTTTTTTATTTTTTATTAAATTAATTATTAAAGTTTTATTTTTTTATTTAATAATTTTATTTAAAATTATTAGATCTTTAAAGCGTTAAAAATTTATTAAAAGAATTTTTTAATTGCTTTTGTTTTTATATTATTAATTTTAAAATTTTAATTAAAAATTTAAATATATTAAATTTAATAATTTTTAAATTTTTTAATAAATATATTTTTATTAAGTTTTATTATAATTTTAATATTTATAATAAATTTTTATTTATAATATTTTTAACGTTTTTTTCTTTTATATTTTTTTATTTTAAAATTAAAAATTCTTAGGAAATTATAAATCTAATTAATTAATTATTAAAATTTAAATTAAATAGCTTTTTAATTATAACCACAATTTTTAAATTAAATAATTTTTTTATTATAATTATATTTTTAATTTTTATTTTAATTATTTTTATTTTTAAATTATAATTTTTTAATTAATTAATTAATTAATTATCTATAAATAATAATATATTATTATTTTTTTAAATAATATTAATATTATTTTTATATATTATATAAATTTAAATATTTTATATATTTAATATTTTAATAATTAGAATAAAAATTTTCTTATTTTTTTTTAATATTTATTATAATAATTTATTTAAAAATTTTAAATATAATAATAATCATTATAAGATTTTTTTTTTCCTAGTAAAAAAAATTTTTATTAAATTAAATATTATATATAATAATTATTTTATTAAATTTAAAAAATTATATTTTAAAGAAATTAAATATTTAATATATATATTTTTTTTTTAATTTTAAAATCTTTATAGTAAATTTTTAAGCTATTTTTTTTTTTATTTTCTTTAAAAATATATATTTTATAATTATATATATATATATATAATTATAATTAAATTTTAAAATTTTTATAAATAAAATAAAAATTACTAAGAAATAAAAATAAAAATATTATTTAAATTAATTATTAAATATCTTTTTAAAAAATTATTTATTTTTTATTTAATATAAATTCATATTAATTAAATATAATATTATTTATATTATTTTAAATTATAATTTTTCTAATAATTTAATATTTATTTTCATTTTATTTATTTTATTAATTATTTTTTATTTTATATATTTAATATTATTTATAAATTTTTTTATATAAATTAAAATAAATTTAAAAATAATATTTTTTTTTTAAAAAAATAATTATTATTATATTTTTATTATATTTAAATATATAAATATAAAATTTAAATTATTTGAAAATTTAATTTTTAAATTTTTTAATTTAAATTATAAAAAATATTTAATTTTTAAAAATCATTAATTTTATTAAAAATATACCGTTATATTTATTTTTAATTATTAAAAAATAATTAAAATTATTAATTATAATATTTTATTTATATTTAAATATATTTTATAATATTTTTTAAAATAATCTAATAAAAAGATTTTTAAAAATATATTAAAAAATTATATTATATATATATATTTATATATAATATTTATAAGTAATTTTACTAATATTTTTTTTAATAATAATTTTCTTAATATATAAAATAAAAGTTTTAAATATTTATAAATTTAAATATTTTAATTATAAATATTAGATTTTTTTTATATTTTTTTTTCTATATAATATATTTTTTAATTATTTATAATAAATATATTCTTTTTTTATATTTTTTAAAAAAATAATTATTATATTTATTATATTTTTTAATATTATATATAATATATATATTAATAATTTTAAAAGTATAATAAAATAAATAAAAAAAAATTTATATTTAAAAAAAATCAAATTATATTTATATTATAAATATTTAATAATGAAATTTCTATTTAAATTTATTTTTTTATAAAAAATAAAATTCAAATTATAATATTATATATAATATTTATGTCGGAGGATAAGGTTTGAAACCATATCGAAAAGCGATATGCTTAGAGCCGGCAGTGATAACGTACGCGATAGAAGCGAAATAATTGCGATGTCTAAAAGATATAATTAAATAGAAAAGTATCAATTGAGCGTAACTTAATTAACACTTTATATATATATATACGGAGCCGGATTAATATGTTAATTTTAATTCCGATAATTTATTAAATATAAATTTAATATTAATATTTATATAAAATTTTTTTATAAATAATATATTTTTTAAAATTATATTAAAAAGTTTTTTTTTATTATTATTAATAATTATTTTTAAAAAAAAAGCATTTATTTTTTTTAGAAATAAAATTATTTATTATTTTTATATATATTAATTATCCTAGGAAAATTCTTTTAAAGAAATTTAATATAAAAGATTTATAATTATTAATTAAATAAATTTATTAAATTATTAAAATAATTAAATAAAAATATATAATAAAAAAAATATAAAATAAATATAAATAATAATACTAATAATATTTAATTAATTATATATAATTATAAAATTTAAAAATTTTATTTAAATTTTTATATAATTAATTAATATAATTTTAATATATATATATAAAATTTTATATATATATTATATATATTATATATTATATATTTTAATATAAATAAATTTTTATTTTCTTTATATAATATAATTATAATTACTTTTTAATTTATTTAATTCTTAGTAAATTTTATTTTTATTTATTACCGGAATTTTATTATACGATATAAAAAGAAATTAAATTATTATTTAAATTAATAATTATATAAAAAATATTAAATTTAATATATAAATTTAAAATAAATACTTATAAAAATCGAAAAAAAAAATCGTATTATTATTTAAAAATAATTGTAATAATAAATTTATTAATTTTAATATAATTAATAATTTATCTATTTAAAAAATTATTTATTTTTATATGCGATTTTGTTTTTATATATAAAAATCGCAAAATTATTATTTTTATATATAAAATGCGAATTTATTATTAAACGAAAAATTTAGGTTTTTAAATATATAAATTTTATTAATATGAATTTTTTTTTTCGTAATTAATTAATAATATTATTTTACTATTAAAAAAACGTAATTAAATTTAATTAATAAATTAAAATAATTAAATTTTTCATTATTTTTACGTAATAAATATAAAACTTAAAATATATTATTAATTATAATTATTATAATTGAAAAAAAAATAATTTAATTATTTTAAATATAATAAATTTAATTGAATAATTAATTAATTTTTTTTATTTTAATAAATTTATTATAAAATTTAATAATTAATTAATATTAAATGATTAAAATAATAAAATAAAAATATATAACGAAAAAAAATATAAAATAAAAAAAATAATAATATTAATAATATTTAATTTATTATATATAATTATAAAATTTGAAAATTTTATTTAAATTTCTATATAATTAATTAATATAATTTTAATATATATATAAATTTTTTATTTATATTTTTAAAAATTCCTATTAAGGTTTTATTTATATTTATATATATTTTTAAATTAAAAATAATAAAATTTCATTTATAACTATTAAATTTATATTTAAATAATTTTACGAAATTAATTTCGAATTTTAAATAATTAATATCATTTAATTATTAATTTAATTATACTTTAAATAAATTAAATTACATTATCATATAATATTTAATTATAAAATTATTTAAATATAAAAGAATTTAAAATAGAAATTTAATTATATAATATTTTTTAAATTATATATATATTTATATATTTAATATATAAATTTTAATAATTTTTCTATTATATTTTATATAAATTTAAAAATAATATTATTTGAAAGGAATTAAAATTTTAAATAAAATGAATATTTTTTATAAATTTAAATGATTTTTTAATAAGGGATTATACGGGTTAAATTATTAAATATATAGTAAAATTACATTTTGTAATTTCTAAGAAAATAATCATATGATGATTTTTTTATTCTAAAATATTTTAAATTTAATACCATTTAGAAAAAAAATATTATTTTATAATATAATTTAATTTATTTAAATTATAATTAAAATAGCTATTAATTAATTTTAATTATATAAGAATTAAAAGAAATTTTATAAAATTATTAAGTTGTAAATTTTTTAGATAAAAATAAAGTTTTATTGCTTTTAATTTTAAAATATATATAAATATAAATAAAAGCCCGATAAAAACTTTTAAAAATGCAAATAAAAAAACTCATATATATATAAAATTTTATATATATATTATATATATCATATATTATATATTTTAATAATATTAAATTATAAATATTAAATATAATTTTTTTAATAAATAAATAATAATAAAAATTAAAAATAATAAAAATATTAAATAAAAAAATAAAATTATTATTTTTAAAATAATTTAATTTATAAATTTTTATAATTTTATTAATTGAAATAATTATTTAAATTATTTTATAATTTTAAATTATTTCATTTTTTTTATTAATATTTTTTTTATTAAATAAATAATTTAAATTTTTTTTTAATAATAATATTTTTATATTTTAAATAATTAAATAATATTTTATTTTTAAAAATCATTAAGTTTTTTTTATTAAAAATAATAAATATATATTTTTTAAAAATAAAATTTTTATTTTTTAAAAAAAAAATTAATTTTTTATTTTTAAAATAATATATTTATTCAAAAATTATTAAATAATTAATAATATATGATATTTTAATTAAATTAATATCATATTAAATATTTATTAATAAGAAATAATAATAATTTTTATAATTAAAAAATTAAAAAAATCATTATATTTTTTAAAATTTAATTAATAATATATATTCTTAGTAAATTTTTTATAATTAAATTCCAAATTAAATTAATTAATTAATTAAAATTTTAGATAATAAATTATAATATATTTTTTAAAATTATCAATAATAATAAATAATTATAAAAATAAAATTTAATTTCTTAATAATTATTTAATTATATATATATTTTATTTATTTAAAAATAAAAAAAATAAATTTTATATATATATATTTTTTATATATATAGTTTTATAATAAATAAAAAATAAAATAACTAAGAATTTACTTTTTATTTAATTAATTTTTAAATCCTTTAAAATAAAAAAAATATTTTTTATTATAATAATTAATTATTATTATTTTTTAATTTTTTAAATTAAAATAAAAAAAATATATTTTATTATAATAATTAATTATCATTAAATTTTCTAAATTTTCAAATTAAAATTATAACCCTTAGGGAATTAATATTAAAATTTTTTATACTAATTATATTTTTTATTTAAAATAATTATTTTTATAAAATAAAATTATTTATATTTATTATTTTTAATTCAAAAAATCATATTTTAATTTATTAAATTAATTAAATCGTTATTTATTTAATTATTTATTTTTATATAAATTTTAAATTATTTCTATTAATTTAAAAAATAAATTGATTTTATTTTTTTATATTTTTTAAAATTAAACGAATTATAAAGTTTTGGATTTTTTCCATTAAAAATCGCATATTTAAATTTATAATATACTTATAAAACCTAATAATATTTATTTTTATAAAAGTATTTTTTCATTATAATTATTATATATTAATTATCAAAATATTTAGGTATTAAATAATAAATTATTTCTTAATAAAATTTCACTAAATATTAATAAATAAAGTTTTTAAAATTTCTCTATTTTAATCTAAAAACTTCTATTCTAATAAATTTAAAAAATTATTAATTCGTTTAAATAAAATTAAATTTTTTAATAATTAATAAAAATTATTTAATATTTAATTAATTTTATATTTTTAATATATTCTTTTATGTTTATTTTAATAAAAACATTTATTTATTAAATAAATTATTTTTTAAAATATTTAATAATATTAATTAATAAAATTTATATATATTAAATTTAAATAAAATAAAATATATTATTATTAAAAAATATATAATATTTTTTGAATAAATAAAATACCTATTACAAAAATAATTTATAATTAAAATATAATAATTTAAATTTTATTAAAATAAAAATTAAAATTATAAAATTAATAAATTTAATAATTTAATTTTATATAATAATATTATATATGAATTTTATTAATTAATTAAATAA
>MU376489.1:0-14328 GCA_022495205.1 Hypoxylon sp. FL1150 | reverse complement strand
TAATAATATTAATTATAAAAAATAATATAAATATATATTAATTTAATATTAAAAATATTTTTATAAATATTTTATAAATAAAAAAAAAATTTATTATATATAAATTTCTAAATGATTTTAAAAAGCTAAATAAATATATTTTTTTTAAATAAGCGTTTTATAAGCTTAGGAATTTATTATTATTTTAATATAAAAATATATTAAAAACCTTAAGTATAATAAATTTTAAAATTTCGCTTAAAAAATTTTATTTATTTTATAATAAAACTTATGAAATTTATATTTTAATATATATAAATGATATTTTTATTATTTCTTTAAAAAGAAATAAAAAATAAATAAATAAAATAATTAATTTATTTAAAATATTATATTATTAGAATAAGATATGCGTAAATGTGTGGCATAAGCCACGCTAATTCATATGGTAAAGCTAGCGTAGCTAGGGCTATACCCCACGCTATAACCTTGGCTTAAAGCCAGGGCTTTGCATTCTATTTTTAGCTTATTTAATCAAGCTATTTATAATATCGATTCGCATATTTTTGCTTTTTACTTTGATTTATTATATAATTATTAATTTAATATATATAAAATTAAAAATTAAAGCGAAATTTCATAATATTTAAAAATTAAAATTATTAAGGATTAGAAATTTCATATTATATTATTATTATATAATTTTTATATAAAAAAAATCGTAATAAAATTCGATTTTAATAATAATATTTTTATATTACCGATGCTATTTTTAATAAAAATATTTAAAAAATTTTCTAATTAAATAATGAAAATAAAAATTAAAAAATATTAAAAATATATTAAATTAATTTTATATATAACGATAATAATCTAATTAAATATAATTTTTATAATAATATAATTTTTATATTTTTTAATTAATTTTAAATTTAAATATTTAAAAATAATTAATTAAATGATTTTATATTTATATATTATATATTATTTTTATATTTAATATAAAAAAATAAATATTAAAACCTAAGTATTAATAATTAAAATTTTTTTCGGAAATATATTAAAAAATAAAAAAAATAAAAAAAAAATTTATAATTTAAATTAAACCTTTAACCTATTAAGCAAATAAATAAATTAGGGGTTCGATTTAACCTAAGAGCTTTTTTTTTACTTTTTTTATTTTTTAATATATTTCCGAAAAAAATTTTCCCTATGAGAGGTTTTTTTTATATTATAATTAGTTTATTTATATTATTCTAATGATTATATATATCTTATAAATATAATTATTAAAATGATATAAATAAATTATTAAAATCTAATTGGAAATTAAAAAATTAAAGGGTTATAAAGTTTTTATTAATAAAATTATTATAATATTAAAAAAAATAAATTAGAAAATAATTTTATTTTAAAAAATTATATTATGTGAATTTTATTATTAATTTTATTTTTTTTATAATGAAATAAAATTAAATTATTAAAAATTAATTATATTTTTATATTTAATAGAATTTTATTTATATATAATATTTAAATAATTTTAATTTTTAATATAATTAAATTTAAATTCGGATTAACGTTAATTTAAATGAATTTATAAAAAATCTAATAATTATAAAAAAAACAATTAATAATTACGTCATTTAAAAACTTTTATTTTAATTTTAATTAGTTAATTTTCGTTTTAAATAATTTCAAAAAGTTATAAAAAAAATATAATTTATTTTAGAAATTTATTATTTATATTAATTTAAAATTATTTTTATTATTAAATTTTAATAGTAATAATTTTATAATTTTAAATATAATTCTTAATATATTTACGCAATTAATCTAGCATATAAAGCTTTTACGTAACCCGCTTAGTTATTAGTAATCTAAGTTTCTTATAATAATTTTTTCGTATATTTAATTTCGTGATTTCATAATGTTATAATGCATTTTACCGCGATCGTATTTTTACGATATAAATTAAAAAGATATATTAATAGGAAAATATACATTTAGAAAAATTATCAATTAGAAATATTAATATTAATGAAAACGTTAGTTTTTTTCATTATTAAAGGGGCATATATTAAATCTTAGTAATAATAGCTTTATAATTTTAAATGCGATTCCTAATATATTTACGCAATTAATTTAACATATAAGGCTTTTACGTAATCCGCTTAGTTATAATAATCTAAGCTTTTTATAATAATTTTTTCGTATATTTAATTTCGTAATTTTATATTTATAATTTTATATATTTTATATATATTTTATTTAATATATTATATTTTTTATAATTAAATTATTAGTTTTTTTTTTTTATATATAAAAATATATTTATTTATTTTTAATTATATTTTTTTTCTTTTATTTATTTTTTTTTTTAGATTTAAAAAAATTATATATTAAGAAATTATTTGCCATATCTTAAAATAATTTTTTTTACGAGATTTTTTTTTCTAATAGTTTTTTTTTTAATAATTTTTTAGGTTATTTATTTGCTTTTTTTTTAATAAAATAATAATTCGTATTAAAAAATATATATGTCATTATATATTATAGCTATTTATATATTATAATTTCTATTAAAAATATATAAGCTTTAAATATTTAAATATATTATATTAATTAAAAAAAAAAAGCAATCCTAGAAATACTAATATTATTTAAATGAAAATATCATTTGTAATAAAAAAAATCATGAATATATAAATGATTTAAAATTATTTATCGAGCGTTTTTACTAATTTTTTAATATAATATATATTAAAATAAATGAAATATAATTATTTTTATTAGTAAATATATATTATTATTAATACCCGCCTAATATTATTATTTTTTCTTATATTTTATTAGGAATAAATTAAATTCGATAATATTTATAATAAATTAATATTTCTATTAAAAAAAATTAGCTTTTTTTAATCATTTTAATTTTTAAAAATAATATAAAATTTTATTTATTATAAGTATATATTTATAATTATTTATTTGTAATTTAAATATAATGCCATTATTATTATTAATTTTATTATTAATTTTATTATTAGCTTTATTATTTATATTAATAAAAAAATTAATTTTAATTATTAGGTAATTTATTTTTATTTTAATATTATTATAATAAATTTTTTATTAAAAAGAATTTTAAATTAATATATTTATAATTTTATAAATATTTTTAAACGTTTATTTAGTAAGTTTTTTATTATTAAAATAATTTTAAATTTATATATTCATTTTATTATTTAAATTTAAATAAAAAAAATGCTAAATGTTTTTACTAAAAGCTAAAAGGTAAAAGATTTTTTAAAGAATAAAAACCTAAATAAAATAATAGATTTTATATAATAAAAAAAATTTTAATATAATTTTATATAATATAATTAATATTTAATAATAATAATAATAATAAAATATATTTAGTAATTTAATTTATAATTTATAATTTTTTTTAATTATAATTATTATTATCATTATTTTTTTTTATATATAATATGATATTTTATAATTCTAATAAATAAAATGATTTTTATAAAATTTAATATTACTTTTAAATATAATTATTTATTTTTAATTATATAAAATAATTAGGTAATTTAATAAATATGTAATTTCGAAAAAAAAAAAATATTAAATAATAAGCCTTATAATTTCGAAATTTATGAAATAACTATATATAATAATTTTAAAATGAATTTAAAAATAAAAAAATTATATATTATTTTATTTAATATTATATTTTGCGATTTATAAATAATAATAATATATGTAATTAATAAAAAGAATTATTTTTAATAATATATATTATTATTTAATACGAAATCTTACCGTATGTAAAAAATAAACATAGTAAATTTCTTTTTTATACCCCGAAAAGTCATACCTTTTAAAATAAAATATAATAGTTTTATATATTAATTAAAATATATTATGATTATTTCTAACGGATCACGATTTAGATTAATTTTTTTTACTTAAGAAATATTATATATTATACCTAATGCTTTATTTATAAAATTAATAATACTTTATAAATTCCGGGTTAATATTATTTTACAATTAATATAAATGGGAAATTTTATAAAAAAATTACCGGTATTTTTCGAATTGATAAATATAATTTTATTGTTTTCATACGAAACTTTTACATATAAAATAATATTATTTAAATTAAATATATAATTATAATTATATTTATTAATTACTTTTTTTATAAGATAAATATATAAAATATTAGCGAAACTTTTTAGCTTTTTAAAATAAAATTTAATTTTATAATATAAAAATAAAAATTCCTAAAAAAGCATCGAAATTTTCGTTTCTTTTAATTTAAATAAAATTTCACGAAATTAAACTTAATCATTATTATATTACTATTAAATAATAATTAAAAAAATAAAATATTAGAAAAACCGATAAATAATAACGCCGTAAATTTCATTTACATTTTAAAAGCTATTAATAATAAAATATATAAGCTTTATAAAAATTAATAAGAATTAATAAAAATCGCTAATTAATAAAACATTTAAATTATTAAAAAATTTATTATGATATTTAAAAAATATTTTACCTAAGTATTTATTAATAAAAATTAATATTTTTAATTTTAATATATTTTTTTTATTAATAATAAAATAATTAATTCTTTTAAAATATTATTATAATATGTTAAATAAAATAAATATTTCGGATAAAAATTTATATTAATAATTAATAAATAAGTAAAAAAATAAATATAAAATTTATTTATTAATTTAATTATTAGTAATTCTAATGGGAATAATTTACGCGATTAATAAAATGCCTTTATTATTTAATATTTATAAATAAAAAAATATTATTTTTATTAGATAAAATTTGCTTATACCGCTATTACTATTAATTTATATACGAAAAGGAAAAAACCTCCGACTTTATAAACGTTTTTGCTAGAAATAGCCAAGCATAATATCGTAAACCAATTGTTACTTACGATTTAATGTTTCTTTTATTTCAAAAGGCATAGTTTTTACATCGAAATTCCCTGGGTAATTTACTTATATTTATTTCTAATAATCATTTATTTCGAAAAATTCATGCTAATAGCAATTAACATGATTATTCCAATTGTAATTATTATTAATATTTTGCTAGCTTAATAGATTTACGGCTTTTTTTTTTAGCCGTAAATTTAATATCATATAAATTATTTTTTATTAATTTTTTAAAGTAATTTTATTTACGTTAAATATAAATTTGAATTTATCTTTTAATTTTAATTTGGGATTTTTCTTTTTTTTTTTATAATAATTATTAATATAATTATAATTTTTTTTATAATGTAAATAAATTAATTAATAATTATTAAAACGTTTTTTATTAATATAAAAAAGTTTATTATAATTATAATAGGAATAATTTAATTATAATTTTATTCGATAAAAATTAAAATATTATATATAATTTATAATTAATTTATAACGAAAATAATAATTTAACATTTTAAGTAAATTATACTTAGTTTATTTTATTAAATTATAAGCCGAAAAATTATATTTTTTAATAAAATTAAAATATAATATATTTTCTATAAATATAAAGCGTTATAAATATTTATTATATTAATTAAAATTACTTTTAAACTTTTCATTATTTATAAAAAAATTAATATAATAAATATAATTTTTTAAAATTTAATAATTAATAATTTATACCATTTAATTATTTTCTTATAAAAAAAAGTTTAATAGAATATAACATATTTTTTAAGCAAAGTAATTTTTTTTCAAGATTAATTTATTTATAAGTTTTAAAATAAAAAATAATATAAATTATTAATCTAATATATAAGATAAAATAGCTTTTTTAATTTCATTATAATTAATAATTTTTATTTTTTTTTTATTATAATATTTTATAACGTAATTAATTATAATTTACATGCTAATATAAAATAAAATATCGGTATTAATAAATTAATAAAAATTAATTAATAAATTATATTAATTTAAAAAAATATTATTTTAAATTAATTTTAAATACTACTATAATTTATTTTAACATAATTTTAAAAAAGCTTTAATTATTAATTTTTTTAAAAAAAAGAATTTATAAATAAATTTCGGCTTTAATTGCTTTTTTTCGAAAGCCCGTTTTATTTCTCGCTTATTTATATGAAAATAATATTTATTAATGTAAATATAATATTAATAACGATTAATAATATTATTAAGCTAAATTTAAATAATATTTTACTTTAAAAAATTAAGATTTAAAAAATTTTTTATATTTATACTTTGCCCGATAATTTCGGATTTAAAATTTATTATAATAATATGGTATTTCTATAATTTTATAAATCGTTCGTAAGCCTTTTTTATAATAAATTCATAAGAAAAAGTATTTTTAAATTAATATAATTTATAATAATAATTATTACCATAGTTTTACTATTCGTATTAATATTAATAATTTTCTAAATTAAATTTCTATTATAAAATAATTTTTCGAAATTTCTAATTTTTCAAATAAAAATATTATATCGTAATATGAGGATTTTTTCGTAAAAAATAACGAAATAAAATTATATAATAAAACTTATTTATTTATTTTTACATTTTAAATTTTAATATATATTAATATAAATTTTATTAATATAAATTTATAAGGTTTAAAATTATAAAAGCAAAAAATATTTTTAAGTAATAAATAAAAAATTTATATTTTCGATGTTTTTAATATTAATATAACCGAATATTTTTAATCCTAATTACAAATCGGGATATTTTATTTAAAATAACTTAGGATTTTAATTTATTTTAATTAGAAAATATAATATATAAAGCTTTTTTTAAAATTAAAATTATATAATATTTATTAATTATAAATTAGCTTTAGCTTTAAACTTAATATTATATTATAATATTTAATATAATATATTAAAAACTATGGTATTTTGTAAAATAATTATTTACTTATTACATTATATATTTAATATATTACTAATAAATAATACCATGGGTTTGAATTTTAATATATTCTATTATTTTTTTCGGGTAAAAAAAGGGATATACCAAAGAAAATAAGGGTTAAATATAATTAAATTTATTTAATAAAATTTATTATATAAAAAGCATATAAAACTAATAAATATCGTAAAAATTTACATTACGAAAAAATAACTAATTAATTCAATTAGTAGGAAAATTAATTTAATTTTATAATTAATAAAATTCGTTTTTTTCAATTAATACATTTAATATTATAATTTTATTAATAATTTTTTCATTTATTTTTTTATTAATTATAATAAAATTAACATTAAGCGTCACCCTAAGCGTATTACCCGATATATTAATTATCTTATATATAATTAATTAATTAAAAACATTATTATCTTTAAATAAAATTTATAAATTCTTATTATTCTATATAAAATCTTAATATTTAAAATGATTTTTAGTGAAAAATTAAAGCTATTTAGTTACTATTTATTTTTATATATAAAAGCGATTTTAAAATTAATTAATCATTATAAAAATTTCTTTAATCTTTATAAATTAAATGATAATAATATTTAATTATTTTAGCACGAAAAAAAACTTTTAATATATTAACTTTATATTATATAAAAAATAAATAATATAATTTTAATATTTATATTATTAATTTTAAATTTATATTTAAAAGAGTTATTAATAAAATAATTTAATTAAAATTATTTATTTTAAAAAGAGTTATAATTTAAAAAAAAAAAATTACCTAGGAATTATAAAGTTTAATTAAATAATAAAATAATTAAATATATTATGAAAATATTTATATTAATATAAATTCGAATAATAAACATTTTTTTAAGGGGAAAAAAAAGGATTAGATACGTTAAAATAAAATTAAAATTTATATGATTTATTATAAAATAAAAAAAAAGATTATATATATTTTTCTTATCATCCGCTATGTGATATTTTTTATAAATATTATTAAATTTTAATTACATATTAAACTAGCGTTTTTTATAATAAGGGTAATTATATATTTTTTTTTATTTAAAAGTTTTATTAAATTATCATTTAATACGGATATTTTTTTCATTAAAAAAAAACGCTTAATTATTTTTATTATATTTAAAAAATTCCTCATTAAAATTACAAAAAAATAAATTAAAATAAAATTTATTATATAATCGTCTAATAAAATTTTTTCATAAAGAAAATTACCTAATAAAATTTTAATTAAAATAAAAGTAGCTATATGGATAATAAAATATAAATAAATTTTTAATAAAACCGGGTTAAATTATTAGCCGTTCCTATTAATTTTATTATTCTTTTATAAAGCTTTTCTTTTTAAAAATTACATTATTAAAATCCTCATTCCTTTTAAAAATAATTATTTAAGCGTTATTTCTATTTCATTTATTACTATTCCGTTTATTATTATTTTTTTCATTACCATTTTATTTATACGAAAATTCAATAAAAGTAATTTATTAATATAATTTTTTAAAAGCGACTTTTAAATTAATTAATTTTAACGTTTAAAAAACCATATCGTTATATCGCCGCTTTAAATAATATTAACGTTATATAACTAATTAAAATTTTCACATATAAGCCCGGAATTTAAAATCAAATTATATACGACTATCTAAATAAAATTTTTTATTAAAATATCCATAGATAATATTCTAATAATAAATAGAAAAAAAAATAAGTAAGAATAAATTTATATTTTTAGCGGTATATTTTTCGCCGGCCGTAATATTATTAAAAATTTACGCGGTAGCCCTAAAAGCTTAATATTATATAAAATTAATAAAATGAATTATATAAAATATAATAATTTAAAAAATAAGTAATTTTATAATAATAAAAATTATAATATATTTTAAAATAATTATATTTTTTACAATTATATTAAATATAATATTTCTAAAAACATTTATATTTTTTATATTTATATTTTTCACGGGATATTTTAAAGTAATAAAAAATGTAAATACGTATTTATTAATAAATAAATAATTTTATTTGTAAGTATTAATTTACTTTATATTCATTATAATTCCAAATAAAATTACTAATAATATTTATATTTTAAAATTCTAATAAAATTTTCTATTAATTATAATTATAATACGTTTAATAATCTAAAAAATCCATTATATATGGTAATAAAACTAAATAAATAAAAAAGTATTTTTAATAAAAAATATACCAAAATTAAATAATTAAAAAAAAAAGATAATTAGGGGAATATTTTTTAATTATATATAAATTAAATATAAATTAATAAAATGCGAAAGATATTTTTAAAACTATTTCATATGAAAAGAAATTAAAATAAAAAGCTTTTTAAATGTAAAATATAAATTTTATAATAATATAATATAGATAAAACTAATTAAAAGTATTATTAAATTAAAAATACGTTTTTATCATATTTATTTATTTTCAAAAGAATTATTTTTATAATATCATAATTAAATTTATATGTAATTTATTATAATATATATTATTAAAAAAAGTTCAAAGAAAAGAATCTTTTAATATAAAATATTTAATTTAAATTATTATTTTTTAATAAATTTAATTAATTTAATTAAATTACAATGAAATTAATAATTTTAATAATTTTGATTTTCAGATTTTAGTTTATACTAATTGAATTTAACTAATTAAATAAATATAATAAAAATTTTAATTCCTTATCGTTTAATTTATATTAAATGTAAAATTAATACGATATAAAGGTATATAGATAAGATTTTTTAGTGGAATTTCGCTCCTAATTTTTTGAGATAATCGATTATAACTAACCTCCGATTAGATAAATAATATTTTATTCGTAAATAATAAAAAAACTAAATATTTATTATAAAAATATATGATTTTTTTATTTAAAAATTTAATTATATAAAAAGCTATTTATTAAATTATAATATTTATTTTAATAATAAAAGTAAAATTAATTATATTATTAAAAATAACGAAAAAAACATTTATTTTATAATGTTTTTTTAAAAATATTAAAATTAAATTTAAAAATATTTAAAAAATATATAATAATAATTAATAAATAATTAAGCTTATAATAAAAAATAAAAAATAAATTAATATTTAATTAAAACACATAGATATTTAAAATATATAATTAAAATAAAAATATATTTAAAGCAAATTTAAAATAATTTATTTATTAATAAATTAAATACCCGTTAATAAATTAATGAAAAATCTATTAAGATAACCCTTTGAATATTTTAAAGCCTTATTTAATTTATAAAATTACTAAGTTTTAATTTAATTAATTAAAAATAATTTTAATTAAAAAGCAAAATAATTTTTATTTATTAAAAAAAAAAAATTTAATATTAATTAAAATATTTATTTATTTAAAAAATAATTTCTCATTATATCTTTTTTTATTTTAATATTTTTATTTTTATTATCCTTTTTATTTATAAACTATATTTTTTTTTATAAATATTAAAAGAAATCACTTATTAAAAATTTTTTTTTTTAATAAATTAAATAATTTTTTTATTTACATATAGCATATAATTTTTTCTTACGATAAAATTTAAATTCCATTACTTTTAACTTTTATTTATCTAATAAAAATACTTATTAAATATAAAACATTTTTTTTTAAAATATATAAAATAATATGAAAATTAATAAAATATTTTTAAACGTTTTATTTAAAAAATTAATATAATAGATTTTAAGAAATTAATAATCTAAAAAGTAAAAAAATTTACCTTTTATATATTTTTATTACTTTTATATTTATTATCTATATACTATTACTCTTAAGCTTTACAAAGCTAAAATATAAAAAAAATAAAAACTTTAGAAAATAAATAGTAAAAATATTTTAAATTATAATTATAATAATAATCGTTATTTTTAAAAACATTATAATATTTTTTAGAATTATAATTAATTATAACGTTACAAACGTATTTTTAATAAAAAATTAAATAATAATTACTTTTCATTTTTTATACGTTAAAAATTAAAAATTTAAAATATATTTATATTCTAAGATTTTAATTAGATATATCCTAAATATCATTTAAATTAACCTTTTAAAAAATTACTTATATAATTTCCCGAAAAACGTAACCGGTAAAAAAAAAAATCTTATTATTAAAAAAAATATTATTATTTAAAACGATAATTAAATTAAAAAAAAAAATTACTTATTATTATATTTTTATTTTTAATAATTTTATTAGAAATATTATGATTAATACTTTTACCTTTTAAAAAAAATTGCTAGGTTTTTAAATAAACGTTTTAATATATATTAATTTATTAATAAATATTATCTAAATTTTTAAAAGCTATGATATATTTTTTAAAAAGTTTTTAAAGTATAATTTTAAAATAATAACGCTATATATTAAAAGTAATAAATATAAAATTATTATAATTTACAAAGTAATTAAAATTAATAAATTTCCATAATATAAGGATAAATCGTTTTTTATAATACTAATAAACTTAGGAATTTACATATAAATAATCTTATAATTAATATTTTATTTTATAAATTAAATTATTAAAAAAAAAATTAAATTTACTATTTAAATAATTATTTAAATCTAAAAGAAAATTTAACTTATTATATTTAAATAATAAAAAAGAATTATTTAATTATAAAAATATAATAAAATAAATCTTAATAAAAAAAAAAATTAATATATAAATAAAAAAGCAAAGCTTTAAAAAAAAAAAATATTTACTTATTAATAAAAACATTAATATTAAATTTATTATTAATATGATTATTTATATTTTTCGCTTTAATAATAAAATAAATAGCTTTTTTAATAATAAAATATTTATATTAAATTTATAAAAACATATGTTTTTAACGTTTATTTTCTAAGTCATAATGAATTATAACGGCTTAATCGTATTTAATTTACTTTTTAATAAACATTATTACCGATAAAAAATAATTAAATTATTATATATAAAATTATTTTAATTATTTTAATATAATATAAAAAATAAAAAAATAACATATAAAAAATTTTAATATATATAAAAATTAAAAAATAATTTAAAATTAATTTATATAAAATATAAAATAAAATTAAAAACCAATTTATTATTATATAAAAAAAAAATTTAACCTAATTAACCTAAGAAAAAATTTTTTTAAATATCTATTAAAAATTTATTTATAAAATAAAAGTATAAATTAATAAAATAAATATTATAATAATTACTTTATATTTCGCTTTTAGATAATAAAATAAATATAATATATCGTAATATTTATTATTTATCATTTAATTTTATATTAAAAAAATATATGCGTTATAATTTCATTTAAATTAATATAAAAGTTTATATATAATGAGATTTTTTCATTTATTATTTTCATTTATTATTATATTAATAATATTTTAATTCACTAAGTATATTATATATTTATAAAGTAATTATATATAAATAATTTTATATATAAAATAAAATATATTTAAATTACATTATATAATTATATATCCGGCTAGGGGATATATCGCATCAAAAGCATTATTTACACCGGGTCATATGCTTTAACATGTAATTCCAAATAATAATTATATATATATATATAATTTATCATTTTCGGGGGAACTTCGCTCTTTTTTTCTTAATAAATTAACTTTTTATTACCATGTAATAATCTAATATTTAATAACATAATAAAAAATAATTTATTTAAATTTATAATACGAAATAATTAAATATATATTAAAATAAAATTTAATTTTTTTTATAATATTATCCGATTAATAAAATTTAAATAAATATAAAATAAAATAATATTTTAAATTTTAAAATTTATAATAATAAATATTAAAGTAAAATTCAATTTAATTTTTTTTTTAATAAAATAATAATTTTATTTTTAAAAATAAAAATTATATTTAAATTTAATATAATAATATCATATTATAAGGGATATAAGTCGTTTCTATAAACTTATAAAAAATAGCGTCGCTTTTTTAATTTAATATAATAATTATAAGCCCTTAGTAATGTAATAATTTATTCTATATTTCACGCGTTTTTTTATAATATAATTATTAATTATATTAAGCTTTTTTATTTTTTACTTTAAAATTAAATTAATATTAATAATAAGGCGGGTTTAAATTAATTTATAAGCATTTAAAACTAAATTTTTATAAGATTAAAAACGGCTTATAATTATAAATTTATATAAATTAAAAAGGTATTTATATATGATAAAGCTTTTAATAAAATTTATTATATAAAAAAAAACTTTGAATAAAAGGGATATTTCCTTAGGAATATCCTTAGGGATTTGCTTTATGTTACCGAATTAATTAATTAAAATTAGGGGTAAAAAGCGGCTTTTATTAAATAAAATTTATAAGTGATTTATATGATATAAAGCGCTATAATTGAAATTATAATATTTAATCTTATTAGCGGATTAATTAATGAAATTAAGGGGTATATTACGTTATAAAAAATATAAGTTATTTCTATAAGTTTATAAGAAATGGCGTCGTTTTTTTAGCTTAATGTGATAATTATAAGCCCTTGGTAATGTAATGGTTTATTTTATATTTTATACGTTTTTTTATAATATAATTACTAATTATATTAAGCTTTTTTATTTTTCGTTTTAAAGTTAAATTAATATTAATAATAAAGCAAATTCGAATTAATTTATAAATATTTAAAACCAAATTTTTATAAAATTAAAAATGGCTTATAATTATAAATTTATATAAGCTAAAAAGATATTTATATATAATAAAATTTCTAATAAAATTTACCATGTAAAAAAAAATCCTAAATAAAAAGGATGCTTTTTTAGGGATACTTTTAAAGATTTATTTCGCGCTACTAAACTAATTAATTAGAATTAAAGGTAAAAAGTAATTTTTATTAAATAGAATTTACAAGTAATTTATATAATATAAAGCGCTATAATTAAAACCATAATATTTAATTTCATTAGCGGATTAATTAATGAAATTAAAAAATATATTATATTATAAAAGATATAAATTATTTCTATAAGCTTATAAAAAACGGCGTCGCTTTTTTAATTTAACGTAATAAATAAAATATAAATTTTATATTATTTTTAATAATATTAATATAACTTTTAATAATTATATTATAATATATATATTAATATTAATTTAAAAAATATTATTATTAGGAAAAAATATAAAATTTTTTATAATATATTAAATATTATTTATTATTTTTAGATTTTAATAGAAATTTTTTATTATATTAATTAATATATTTTTAATAAAAATAAAATATATAAATATTTTAATTTTAAAATTATTTATATTTTTAAATATTATTT
>MU376488.1:0-14463 GCA_022495205.1 Hypoxylon sp. FL1150 | reverse complement strand
TATTATATATAATATTTATTAAATATAAATTTAATAATAATATTTATATAAAATTTTTTTATAAATATTATATTTTTTAAAATTATATTAAAAAATTTCTTTTTATTATTATTAATAATTATTTTAAAAAAAAAGCATTTATTTTTCTTAAAAATAAAAAAACTTATTATTTTTATATATATTAATTATTTTAAAAGAATCTTTTTAAAAAAATTTAATATAAAAAATTTATAATTATTAATTAAATATATTAAATTATAAATATTAAATATAAAATTCTTAATAAATAAATAATAAAAAGAATTAAAAATAATAAAAATATTAAATAAAAAAATAAAATTATTATTTTTAAAATAATTTAATTTATAAATCTTTATAATTTTATTAATTAAAATAATTATTTATATTATTTTATAATTTTAAAATATTATATTTTTTTCATTAATATTTTTTTTATTAAAAAAATAATTTAATTTTTTTTTAATAATAATATTTTTATTTTTTAAGCAATTATAAAATAATTTATTTTTAAAAGTTTTTAAATTTTTTTTATAAAAAATAATAAATATATATTTTTTAAAAATAAAATTTTTATATTTTAAAAAAGAAAATAATTTTTTATTTTTCAAATAATATATTTATTTAAAAGCTATTAAATAATTAATAATATATAATATTTTAATTAAAATAATTATTTTTTTTATATTAAAATTTTTTTTAAAATAATAAAATATAATAATTAATAATTTTATTATAAATATTTATTTATTAAAATTATTATTTAAAATCTTTATTAATAAAATATTAATAAATATAAATTTTTATTTAATAAAATTCTTAATATTTTTAGAACTTAATAAAATATTAATTATATTTAATTATAATTTAAATTAATTTTTAAAATAATTTAAAACCGATAATTTATTTATTAAAATTTATTAATTTTAATTATTAAAATTTATATTTAATAATATAATTTTAAAAATATAATTTTCTTAATTAAAATAATTATTTATTTTTTAATATGAAATATTAATATTTTTAATTAAAAAAATTTTATTTAATTAAAATTAAATGAGGTTAATTATAATAAAATTAAAACCGTTATTTTTAAAATTTTAATTTTATATTTTATCTTAGTTTTTTTTTTTAAAAAAAAGCTATTAAATTTAATTTTAAATTATTTAAATTTATTTAAAATAAATAAAATTTATATTTTTTAATATTATTTTTTAATAAATTTTTTAAAATTTTTATAATTAATTTTATTTTTTATTATATATTAAAAAATAATATATTTTTCTAATTTTTATTTATAAATTTTAAAAATACTTATATAATTTAAATATATATATTTTTTATTTTTAAAATTATTTTTATTAATTAAAAAATTATAATTATTAATATTATTTACTTTAAAAATTTTATTTTTATTATTAATAATAATTAAAAATTAACCATTAAAACTTTTATAAATATTTCTTAGAATATTTTTAAAATAATTATATTATTTAATTATAAATTTATAAAATATCTAATTAATTTAATTTAAATAAACTTTCAATTTATTAAAATTTAAAAAATTATAAAAATAAATTTAAATTTAAAGAAAATTCCATTTTATTTTTATTATTTATAAAAATTATTTTTTAATTTTATATTTTTAAACATTTAAGATTTTATAAATAATATAATTAATATATATAATATATTATTTATTATATTAATTTTTAAATTTCCTTTAGCTTTTATAAATTTAAATTAAAATATTAATATATATATTTTTAATTATTAATTTTCAAATATTATTTAATAAAATTATCTAATATTTAAATTTAATAAATTAAAAATAAATATTTATATTATTTTTATTTATAAATTTATATATTATAAAAATTAAAATAATATAATTAATAATTTTAGGGTTTTTATTTAAATTTAATAATTATAAATAAAATATTAATTATTTTATTTATAAATTTTTTATATATATTATATTAAATTAATTATTTTAAATATAAAATATTAATTATTATAATTAAAAGAATATTTTTAGTACTTTAAGTAATAATGTTTTTTTCTTAAAAATTAATAATTTTAAATTATTAAATAATTATAATTTTATTAATTTTAATTATATTTTATATTTACTTAGTAATTTTTTTAAAATAAATATTTTTCTTAATAAATGGGTTTAAATTAAATATAAAATCGTTTTTAAAATTAATATATTTTTAGATATTATGCTTTTCGTAAAAAAGTTTAATTTCGAAATATTAATTAAAATATTAAATTATTTTAACGAATTTTATTTTAAAAAAATTAAAAATCCCTTTTAAATTAAATAAAATAATAATAAAAAATTTTTGAATTTAATATAAAATAAAATTAAATATTAATAAGAAATAATTTAAATAATTAATAATATAAATTCTTTAAAAAATAAAAGAAAGTTTTTAAAAGAAAATATTTTTTAAAGAAAATTTAAAAGAATATATATATAAATAATTATTTAAAATATTAAGGCGCCTAAGTATTTACCGGGTTTATATATATTATATTATTAAATGTTAAATTATTATATAATAATAAAAAATTAATTTATTAAAAAAAAAAAAACGAAACTCTTTTAAAAATAATAAATTATATATATATATATATATAATTATTATTTAGGATTATATATTAATATATATAATTTAATATAAATAATACTTTTAATATAATAAATTTAATATTAAAATATTAAATTTATTTTATTAAATTTTTATATTTTTTAATTTTAAAAGTTTTTTTATTTATATTTTATTATTATATTTATTATATTTATAATTTTATAATTAAAATAATTTAATTATTAATTTAATTATAATTTAAATAAATTAAATTATATTATTATATAATATTTAATTATAAAATTATTTAAATATAAAAAAATTTAAATTAAAAATTTAATTATATAATATTTTTTAAATTATATATATATTTATTACGTTAGGTATTTACTAATAGCGGGTAATAGTAATTTTTATGATTAAAAAATTAAAAAAAATTATTATATTTTTTAGAATTTAATTAATAATATATATTCCCGGTAAATTTTTTATAAATAAATTTTAAATTAAATTAATTAACTAATTAAATTTCTAAATAATAAATTATAATATATCCCCTAAGGTTATTAATAATAATAAATAATTATAAAAATAAAATTTAATTTTTTAATAATCATTTAATTATATATATATTTTATTTATTTAAAAGCAAATAAAATAAATTTTATATATATATATTTTTTATATATATAATTTTATAATAAGTAAAAAATAAAATAACTAAGAATTTATCTTTTACTTAGTTAGTTTTTAGGTTTTTTAAAATAAAAAAAATATTTTTTATTATAATAATTAATTATTATTACTTTTTAATTTTTTAAGTTAAAATAAAAAAATATTTTTTATTATAATAACTAATTATCATCGGACTTTTTGATTTTTTAAGCTAAAATAAATAGATATTTTTTATCATAATAATTGATTATTATTAGATTTTTTAATTTTTTAAATTGGAATTATAATCCCTAAGAAATTAATATAAAATCTTTTACGTTAATTATATTTTTTAATTAAAATAATTACTTTTATAAAATAAAATTATTTATATTTATTATTTTTAATTTAAAAAGTTATATTTTAATTAATTAAATTAATTAGGTTATTATCTATCCGATTATTTATTTTTATGTGAATTTTAAATTATTTTTACCGATTTAAAAAGTAAATTACTTTTATTTTTTTATATTTTTTAGGGCTAGGCGGATTGTGAAATTCCATATCTTTCTTGCTAAAAATTATATATTTAAGCTTATAGTATATTTATAAAGCTTAATAATATTTATTTTCATAAAAATATTCTTTTAATATAATTATTATGTATTAATTGCTAAAATGTTTAGGCATTAAATGGTAAATTATTTTATAATAAAATTTCATCAAATATTAATAAATAAAATTTTCAAGAATTATCCGTTTTAACTTAAAAGCTTTTATTCTAATAAACTTTAAAAATTATTAATTTGTTTAAATAAAGTTAAATTTTTTAATAATTAATAAGAATTATTTAATACTTAATTAATTTTATATTTCTAATATATTTTTTATTTTTATTTTAATAAAAGTTTTTTCCCATTAAATAAATTATTTTTTAAAATATTTAATAATATTAATTAATAAAATTTATATATATTAAATTCAAATTATATAAAATATATTATTATTAGAAAATATATAATATTTTTTAAATAAATAAAATATTCATTATAAAAAAAATTTATAATTAAAATATAATAATTTAAATTTAATTAAAATAAAAATTAAAATTATAAAATTAATAAATTTAATAATTTAATTCCACATGATAATATTACATATAAATCTTACTAATTAATCAAATAAATATATTAAATAATCTTTATATTTATTATTATATTTTATTTTAATTTCTTTATATATTAATATAATTAAAATAATAAATTCACACTTTCATATAATTTTATTTAATATTTCTTATATTTCTATATACTTTTTATATTTTTAAAAATAATAATTCATTTCAATTCATTATATATAATTATATATTAATAATAAAGAAATTTAAATTAATATCATATTAAAATCAAAGATATTAAAATTAATTATTAATTAAATTTCATATTAATATGTTTGATATTTATATTAAATATACCATTTAAATTAATTATCAAAGCTTTTAAATTTTATTATTTTAATAGCGTTAAACATTTTAATTAAATTTATAATTAATATTATAATAATAAAATAAAAATAAAATAAAAACTTTTTATAAAAAAAAAATAAATTATTAATGCTATTAATTTTATATTTATATAATAATAATTAATTATAATTTAACATTACCGGGCTCATAATTATTATATTAAATATTTATTAATAATAAATAATAATAACTTTTATAATTAAAAAATTAAAAAGATTATTATATTTTTTAAAATCTAATTAGCGATATACACTCTTAGTAAACTTTTTATAAATAAATTCTAAATTAAATTAATTAACTAATTAAATTTCTAAATAATAAATCGTAATAATATTTATATATATTTATATATTTAATATATAGATTTTAATAATTCTTTTTAATATATTTTATTTAAAAGTTTTTATCAGGGATTTATTTATATTTATATATATTTTTAAATTAAAAATAATAAAATTTTATTTTTTTTTAAAAAACTTATAATTTAATAATTTCATAAAATTTATTTTAATTTTTATATAATTAAAATTAATTAATAATTATTTTAATTACGATTTAAATAAATTAAATTATATTATAATATAATATTTTTTTAAAAATAATTTTAAATTTAATATTTTTCGGATAAAAAGCTATTACGTAATTACTTTTTTAAAGATTTTAAAATAATATATTTAATAATTTAATTTATATATTTTCCTTATTAAAAATCGAAAAAAATCATAGAAAATTTTCATTAATTTTAAATTTTTATATATATTAAATAATATTATTTATAAAATATATAGAAATTTTTTATAAAATTATTTAAATTTAAATATTAAATATATAAATATAAATATAATTTTAAAATATTATATAAATAAATTTTTATATTAAATTTTTTTATATATAAATAATTTTATATTTAAATATTATTTAATTAGAAATTAATTATAATTAATTATTTTAAAAAATTAAAAGCGAAATTCCATTAAAAAATTTTATTTATATATTTTTATATTATGTTAATTTTACATTCGACGTAAATTAAATGATAAAGAATTAAAATTTTTATTATATTTATTTAATTAATTAAATTCAATTAACGTAAATTAAAATTTAAAAATCAAAATCATTAAAATTATTAATTTTAATACGATTTAATTTAATTGATTTATTTAATTAAATTATAATAATTTAAATATTAAATTTAATATTAAAAAAATTATTAAATTAAATTTTTTTTAATGATATAAATTATATTTAAATGCGATTCGAATTAATTATTATATATATTAATTTTGAAAAAAAGCTATATATATCGATTTTAAAAAGGTAAAAAATTTCGGGGCGCGTATCGAAAATCATTAAATTTAATATCGTTTTAATTTAATTAAATTATAATAATTAAATTATAATAATTCGAATTTTAGATTTAATATTAAAAAAATTATTAAATTAAATTTTTGTAACGATATAAATTATATTTAAATGTAATTCGAATTAATTATTATATATATTAATTTCGAATTTATTATTATATATATTAATTTCGAAAAAATTTATTATGCGTATCGAAATTTATCGAATTTAATATTAATTTAATTAAATTTAATTATAATAATTAAATTATAATAATTAAAATAATATAATTTATATTAATAAAATCGCTAAATCTAATGCTTTTAATTAATATAAATTATAATAAATTATTAATAAAATTAATTAAATTATCATTAAAAATATTAATTTCGAAAATATATATGCGAAATAAAAATTCGTTATAAATTTAATATATATATTAAAATTATTAATTAAATTAAATTAAATTATAATAATTAAATTAATTAAATTAAATTATAAAAATTAATTTAATTAAATTTAATTATAATAATTTAATTATAATAATTAAATTAAATTAATTTAAATGACGTAATTTATATTAAAAAACTCGTTTAATTTAAAATTTTTAATTTATATAAATTATAATATAATTATAATTAAATTAATAAAAATATTATTATATATATATAATGAAAATTTAAATATATATTAAATTATCTAATAAATCATATAAATATTAATAAACTTATATAAATAATTTTAATATAATAATTTATATTAAATCGAAATAAATAATTAAACCCGAATAATTAAATAATAATATAAACGATTAGCCCCCCCCCCTAATAAAATTCGTAATATTATAAAAAATTAAATTCGAATTTAAATAAAAATATTATTTTAAAAAAATACGGATTAATTAATTAAAAATTAAATTTTAATATTTAATTTATTTAATTTATAATTATAAAATTACGCGTAATTATATAATTATAATTTAAATAAATTAAATAATTATAATATTAAATTTAATTTTTCATATTAAATATTTAAAATAAAAATTCAAAAGATTATAAAATTTACGTATGATAAAAAAAAAGCTTTTCGTAAAGAAAACTTTTTTCGGGAATATATTAAAAAGCGATAAAAATAGAAAAAAAACTCTTAGGTTAAATCGAACCCCCGATTTATTTATTTGCTTAATAAATTAAGGGTTTAATTCGGACTATGAAATTTCTTTTTATTTTTTTCGCTTTTTAATATATTTCCGAAAAGAATTTTATAATAATATAATTTAATTTATTTAAATCGTAATTTAATTAATAATTAATTGATTTTAATTATTAAAAAATTAAATTTAATTTCGTAAAATTATAAAATTATAAATATAATAAATATATAAAATTTTATTATTTTCGATTTAAAAATATATATAAATATAAATAAATTTTTAATAAAAATTTTTCAAAATATAAATAAAAAAAATTTTATTTAAATTTAAAAATAATATTATTTTAAAAAATCTAAAATTTTAAATAAAATAAATATTTTTTATAAATTTAAATGATTTTTTATAAAAAATTATATATATTATATTATTAAATATATAATATTATAATTCCTAAGAAATTAATTATATAATAATTTTTTTATTTTGAAAAATTTTAAATGTAATATCATTTTTTTAAAAAAAAATATTATATTATAATATTATTATATTAAATTAAAAAAGTAATATCGTTTTTTATAAATTTATAAAAATAATTTATATTTTTTTTAATATAATATATTATTTTATTTTATTAATTAATTTATTAATAAAATTAAATATTATAATTTTAATTATAAATTATTTATGAATTTTATTATAAAATTATTTTTTATTTTTAATTATTTAAATAATTAATTTAATAATATAAAATAAATTTTTAAAATTATTTTTAAAAAAATAAGTTTTTTATTAAAAAGTTTTTTTATATAATGAATTTTATTAAAAATTTTATTAAATATAAAATTTTTTTTAATTTATTTAAATTTAATAATTATAAATTATTTTTAATTTTATAAAAAGTTAATTTTAAATATTTATAAAATTATTTAATTTAAAATTAAAAATAAAAAAATTTAATATAATTAATAATTATATTATAAAAAAATTATTAAAAGATAAGGTTTAAAATTATATCGAAAAGTAATATGCTTAAAGCCGGCGATAATTACGTATACGAAATAAAATAATTACGATATCTTAGATTTTAATTAATTATTTAATAAAAAAATATTAATTAAATATAATTTAATTAATATTTTATATATATATATATAAAATTAAATTAATATATTAATTTTAATTTTAATATTAATAATTTTTTTTTTTTTAAAATTATTATTAATATTATTAAATAATAAAACGCTAATAATAACTTTTTAAATATATTATAATTATTTTGCAAAAACATTATAATTATTTTGCAAATATTTTTAAAATTCAAATTATATTATATATATATTTATTTATATAATTTCTATTTATCGTAATTTTATTTAAATATTATTCTTTTGCATTTAATTTTTTCTTTTAATAATCTTTTAATTTTATCGGGCCCTTTTATTTTTCGGTCGTAATTACCATACGTCTAAGTCATAGCTAATTCGTAGCCTAAAGGGGGATAATATGTAAATATAACCATCCTTTTCTTAGTGACTAAGGGGGAAAGGTATATAAATATGGCCCTCCTCTTTTTGGCCGCCGCTAGGTCGTAATTACTTCGTGGCTAGTTCGCGTACAAGGGGGGAAATATGAAAATTATCGCGTAATAAAAGGGATATATAATTTATTTCGCCGTAAAGGGGGTAAGTAAATTACTATTAATAATAATAATATAAATTAAAAAAAATAAAAGATCGGTGAAATCGAAAGTTTTTTAAAAAAATATATAATAGATATTATTAATAGAAACTCGTGAATTATAGCGGCTATTTAATATATATATTTAATATAATATTTTATATAAATAAAATTATTTTAAAAGCCTTATGAATTATAATAGCTATAGATTTTTTATTAAATAATATATAAAAATATTATTTTATTCCGATTAAAATTAATAAAATTAAAATTAAATTAATAATAAAAATTAATAAAATTAATAATTAAGCGATTGAAATTTTTAATTAAAACCAATGAAATTAAAAATAAATTAACGATGTAAAAATATATTAATAATAAAAATCGATGAAATTAAAAATAAATTAATAATATAAAAGAATAATAAAATTAAAATTTTTAATAATTAAAATTATATGATAAATATAAAAAAAAATTTAATATAATAAATTATATAATAAAATAATTTTAAAAGCTTATATATTATAATAATTTCGAATTTTTTATTAAATATAATTAATTATTTTATTTTATTAAAATTATTTTAATAATAATATTTTAATAAAATTATAATAATTATATAATAAAATAATTCCCCCTTATAAGGCTTTATTAATTTATAATTTTTTTATTAAAATAATTATTAATTAATATTAAAAGATAAAATCTAAAATTATATCGAAAAATAATATATTTAGAATTAACGATAATTATATATATAAAATAAAATAATTATAATATTTTAAATTCTAATTGATTATTTAATAAAAAAATATTAATTAAATATAATTTAATTAATACTTTATATATATATATATATGAAATTAGATTAATATATTAATTTTAATTTTAATAAAAATATATAAAATATAAAATAAATTATTATATTAAATTAAAAATATAATATTATTTATTTTAAATTTATAAAAATAATAAATTTAATTAAATTAATATTTAAATAATATTAATTATTAAAAAATTATAATTAATTTTATAAAATTATAAAATTATAAATATAATAATATATAATTATTAAAATAAAATATATATAAATATATAATGTAAATTATATAATAAAATTAACGTAATTAAAATTATATTTTATATTATAATTTTAATTTAAAATTAAAATTTCGTATTTCATTTTTAATTTATTTAATTAAAATATTTATAATATTAATTTATATATTTTTAATTTTATTTTAATTTATTATATATAATGAATAATTTAATAATAATAATTTAATATAAATTTTTATTATTTTTATTAAAATTAAAATTAATTTATTAATTTAATTTTATACGTATATATATTAAATGTTAATTAAATTATATTTAATTAATATTTTTTAATAAGTAATTATATTTTTTAAATATTATAATTATTTTATTTTTTCGCATATATAATTATCGCCGGCGTTAAACGTATTATTTAATATAATTTTAGATTTTATTTTTCGATATTAATTAATTAATTATTTTAATAAAAAAATTATAAATTAATAAAACCCCATAGGAAAAATTATTTTAATACGTATAATTATTATAATTTCGCATTAAAATAATTTTAATAAAATAAAATAATATTATTATATTTAATAAGAAATTTATAATTATTATAATATATAAATTTTTAAATTTATTTTATTATATAATTTATTATGTTAATTCTTTTATATTTATTACGTAATTTTAATTATAAAAAGCTTTGATTTTACCGTTTTTTTTAATTTTATTTTTAAAATATTATTAATTTATTATTAATTTTATTAATTTTTTATTAATTTATTTTTAATTTTATTAATTTTGAATAGGAATTTTTAATTAATTAATTAATTATTAATTTTATTAATTTTTACTATTAAAATATCTTTGATTTTTATTATTAATTTATTTTTAATTTATCGCTAATTTTAATTAAAATAAAATAATATTTTTATATTATTTAATAAAAAATTTATAATTATTATAATATATAAAATTTTTAAAATAATTTTATTAATATAAAATATTATGCTAAATATATATATTAAATAATTATTATAATCTATAAATTTTTATTAATAATATTTATTATGTATTTTTATTTCGAAAGATTTTTAATTTTATTAATTTTTTATTTTTTTTTAATTTATATTATTATTATTAATAATAATTTATTTATTTTATTACGGCGAAATAAATGATAAAAACCCCCCCCTTTTTTATTATACGATAATTTCTATAGTTTTTTTATATATAAAATAATTATAATCTAATGGTAATTAAAAAAAAAAAGAATTATATTTATATATATTTTTTTTTTTAATTACTGAGAAAAGGATAATTATATTTATATATTATTCTTTTTTAAATTACGAATTAACCGCGATTTAACCGTAAAAGAAAAAGCCCGATAAATTAAAAAATTTTATTTAAAAATAATAATAGATTTTATTTCGTAATATTTTTAATAATATGAAATTATTTTATTATTAATTTTAAATAAAATAACTAATGATAAATTTTATTTTAATACGAAATTATTTTATTATTAATTTATATTATAAAATAAAAAATTATTAAAAGAAAAAATTAAATGTAAAAAAATAATAATTAAATAAAAATTATAATAAATAAAAATTATATAAATAAATATATATATAATATAATTTAAATTTTAAAAGTATTTATAAAATAACCGTGATATTTAAATAAAAAAGTTATGATATATCCGTAAAATTATTATTAATATTTTATTATTTAATAATATTAATAATAATTTTAAAAAAAAAAATTTATTAATATTAAAATTAAAATTAATTTATTAATTTAATTTCGTATATATATATATTAAATATTAATTAAATTACATTTAACTAATATTTTTTAATAAATAATTATATTTTTTAAATATCATAATTATTTTGTTTTTTCATATATATAATTATCGCCGGCTTTAAGTATATCATTCGATATGATTTTAAATTTTAAAATATATATATAAATATAAATAAATTTTTAATAATAATTTTTAAAAATTAATAAATTATTTAAAAAAAAATAATTTAATATAATTTATTTAATAATATTTTTTAATTAATATATATATTATATATTTTATATAAAAAATTTTTATATTTAATAATTTTATTATAATATTATTTATAATTTTAATTATAAGATTTTATTTTAAATTTTTTATATAATAATTTTTTAAAATTAAATAATTTATTAATTTATTTTTTAATTTAATTATAATTAATTTTTATATTTTTATAATAATTATATAATAATTAAATTATTTTAATTTATTAATAAATTAATTATAAAATTTAATTTTAATTTTTATAATTTATTTATTTAATTATTTAATTTTTTTCGATTAATTAATTAAATTAATTTTAATTTCATTTTTAAATTTAATATAATATTTATATTATAAAAAATTATATTTTTTTAAATTATTATAGAAAATTATTTTAAAAAAAAACTTTTTAATTAATAATAATATAATTATTATATTTTTTTTCTATTAAAATAAAAAATAATAAATTATTTAAAAAAAAAATTTAAATATAATTTTTATTATGTTAAAAGTATTATTTGCGCCGGGTAATATATATTAATATATAATTCCGGATAATAATTATATATGTATATATAATTCATTATTTTTAAAAGAATTTCGCTTTTTTTTTTTTAATAAATTAATTTTTTATTATTATATAATAATTTAATATTTAATAATATAATAATTATAAATTTAATAAACGCTTAGGCGCCTTAGTATTTTAAGCGATTATTTACATATATATTTTTTTTTAAAAATGCTTTTTTATTTTTTAAAAAATTTATATTATTAATTATTTAATTATTTTTTATTAATATTTAATTTTATTTTATATTAAATTTAAAACTTTTTTATTATTATAAAAATTTTTTTTATTATTTTATTTAATTTATAAGGAATTTTTAATTTTCTTAAAATAAAATTTATTAAAATAATTTAATATTTTAATTAGTATTTTAAAACCAAGCTTTTTTATAAAAAATATAATATCTAAAAATATATTAATTTTAAAAGTAATTTTATTTTTAATTCGAATTTATTTATTAGGGAAAATATTTATTTTAAAAAAATTACTAAGTAAATATAAAATATAATTAAAATTAATAAAATTATAATTATTTAATAATTTACAATTACTAAATTTTAAGAAAAAAACGTTATTATTTAAAACGATAAAAATATTCTTTTAATTATAATAATTAATATTTTATATTTAAAATAATTAATTTAATATAATATATATAAAAAATTCATAGATAAAATAATTAATATTTTATTTATAATTATTAAATTTAAATATAATATTAAAATTATTAATTATATTATTAAAAAAATAATTATATTTTAATTTAATAAATTTATATAAATAATTATTAATCGCATTATTTTAATTTTTATAATATATAAATTTATAAATAAAAATAATATAAATATTTATTTTGAATTTATTAAATTTAAATATTAAATAATTTTATTAAATGATATTTAAAAATTAATAATTAGAAATATATATATTAATATTTTAATTTAAATTTATAAAAATTAAAGAAAATTTAAAAATTAATATAATAAATAATATATTATATATATTAATTATATTATTTATAAAATATTAAATATCTAAAAATATAAAATTAAAAAATAATTTTTATAAATAATAAAAATAAAATGAAATTTTTTTTAAATTTAAATTTATTTTAATAATCTTTTAAATTTTAATGAGTTTTTTTATTTATATTTTTAAAAATTCCTATGGGGCTTTTATTTATATCCGTATATATTTTGAAATTAAAAATGATAAAATTTTATTTCTTTCTAAAAAGCTTATAATTTAATAATTTCGTAAAATTAATTGCAATTTTTTAATAATTAATATCATTTAAATATTAATTTAATTACGCTTTAAATATATTAAATTACATTATTATAAAATATTTAATTGCGAAATTATTCGAATGTAAAAGAATTTAAAGTAAAAATTCAATTATATAATACTTTTTAAATTATATATATATTTATATATTTAATATATAAATTTTAATAATTTTTTTATTATATTTTATATAAATTTAAAAATAATATCATTTAAAAAAAATTAAAATTTCAAATAAAATAAATATTTTTTATAAATTTAAATGATTTTTTAATAGGGGGTTATATAAATTAAATTATTAAATATATAGCAAAGCCGCATCTTACGATTTCTAAGAAAATAATCATATAATGATTTTTTTCCTAATGAACTTTAAATTTAATATTATCTTTAGGGAAAAAATCGCATTATAATATATTTTAATTCATTTAAATTATAATTAAATTAATAATTAAATAATTTTAATTATTTAAAATTCGAAATTAATTTTATAAAATTATTTAAATGTAAATTTAATAATTATAAATAAAA
>MU376487.1:0-14501 GCA_022495205.1 Hypoxylon sp. FL1150 | reverse complement strand
AATCAATCAATCAATCAATCAATCAATCAATCAATCAATCAATCAATCAATCAATCAATCAATCAATCAATCAATCAATCAATCAATCAATCAATCAATTAATTAATCAATTAATCAATTGTGACATGGGTGCGAATAGCTTCAGGTTCAGTCAATTAATCGTATCGCAACGGGGTTACGAATAGCTTCAGGTTCAGTCAATTAATCGAATTTGATGGGGTTGGGAATAGCTTCAATTTGGATGGCTTCTGTAGCCAAGACGGGAAGGATTTGAATGCGAGCGATTTTATTGGGTGCATCCTTTGGCTCGCAGCTTGGAGGCTTTGGCGATTTGGCCGGGCCGGCCTCTAGCAAATTTGACCAATTAGTTAATTAAACGTATTTTCTGATAATTTGCTTAGTAATAAAGGATATTTTGCTAACTAATACGGCCGAATTTTTCTGGGTTTGAGCGCAATATGACCTCCGGTTGGATTAAATAGAATAATTTTTATTATATATATTTATATTTAATTTAAAAAAAAATTAAAAACTTTATTAATTTTAATTATATTATTAATAATAATAATATTTAATAATTTTATTAATATTTTATAATATATATAAATTAAATACATATTAATAATTAAAAAGTAAAATATTTATTTATAATTAAAATAATTAATTTACGAAATTCTTAATATTTTTAATATATTAATATTTTATATAATATTTTATTAATATTATATATAATTTTAATATAAATTATTTAAATAAATATTAATAATAAAATAAATAAATTATAATTTTTTAATTTTTTAAAATTTATATTTAATTAAATAAATATATTAAGAATTTCTATTATTTTTTATATATTATTATTAGAATAAAATATGCGTAAATATATAATGTTAATTACGCTAGTTTATATGGTAAAATTAACGTAATTAGGGCTATACCCCACGCTATAATTTTAATTTAAAATTAAAATTTCATATTTTATTTTTTATTTATTTAATTAAATTATTTATAATATTAATTTATATATTTTTACTTTTATTTTAATTTATTATATAATTATTAATTTAATATTAATTAATAATTAATTAATAAATTAATTATACATAATAAAAATTAAAAAATAACTTTAATTATTCCTTATTTTATTTAAATAAAAAAGTAATAATTGTAAAATTAAATTTATTTTTTTAAAAATAATTAAATTTTTATTTTTTTTTTATAATAATAATTATAATTAATATTATATTAAATTAAAAATTTAAAATATAATAATTATTAAATTAAATTTATTATATTTAAAATAATTAAATTATTTTTTTTTAATTATAATAATTATAATTAATATTATATTTTAAATTTTATATTTATTATATAAAATTTATTTATAATTTATTAATAAATTAATAAATATAAATTTTAATATTTTATTTCTTTATAAATTTATATAAAATATTTTATTTTAAATATAATATATTATAATAAATAAATATTTTATATCTTTTTAATTTATATTATTTTATTTTTTAATTAAAAAATTATATTACTAAATAATTTTATATTTTTTCCCGTAAAAACTTTATTTTTCTTAAATTTATTATAATATTAAAATTATTTTTATTATATATTAAAAACCTTTTGGTATTTTATATAATGCTAGGCCTATGGGAATTAAAATTATAAAAATATTATTATATTAATAAGTTTTTTAATTTTAAATTTATTAATTTAAAAAAATTAGAAAATGATTTAATAAATAAAAAATTACTTAATATATATTTCATTAGGAAATTTATCTAATATAATTTTAATTTATATAATAAATTATTTTAATTAATATTTAAAAAAAGTTTTAAATTTTAAATAAATAAATATTTTAATAAAATTAATTTTAATTTTCATAATAAAAAAAAAATTTATTTATAATTTTATAATATATAAATAAAAATAAAATTCAATAAAAAAAAGCCGGAAAATAATAATAAGTAATTATAAATAATTATAAATTCTAAATAATTTTTTAATTTTTAGATATAAAAATAATATATTTATTTATTTTAAAATTTAAAAAACTTATTTTTATAAATAATTTATATTATTTTTAATAATTATATTATAAAATATTATTTATAATAATATTATTAATTAATATAAATTTATTACTAAAAATACTTAGCCTTTTGTAAAAACCATTTTTTATTTTTTATTTTAAAAATAATTAGTTTTAATAATTATAAAATTATTATTTATAATTTAATAAATAATTTCTAAGCGTTTATTTATTATTAAATAAAATAATAATATAAATATAATTAATAAAATTATTTATAATTATTTATAAAGATTTTATATTATAATATATTAATATTATAATTTTAAAAAACCCCGATATTAATTTACTAAGAAATTTATATAAATTCATATTATTATATAAAAATTCTATAGAATTTTAAATTATTTTAATTCGTAATTATATAATTAAATTATCAAATAAATAAAACGATATATTATATTATATAATTTTTAAAAAATAAAATTAATTTTTATAAAATATATATTTAAAATTCCTTAATAAATATAATTATATTAATTATTTTTATTTAAAAATAATTATAATAATAATATATTTTTGCTTATTTAAAATAATTTCATACCCTAATAAATTAATTATATTTATATAAATAAATTTTCATAAAAATCCTTTAAATTTTTATTATTAATATAAAATATATATTTTTATTTTTTATATTAATTTATATTTTAATTATATTATAAAAAATTATCTTATAATATATATTAACTATTAAGATAATTATAATATAAAAAAAAATTATAATAATTATATAATTAATTATTTAATTATTATAAATTAATAATTAATTAATATTATAAATTTTTAAATTAATTTTTAATTTAAAATTTATATTAATTTTTACTATAAAATTTATATTAATTTTTAGCTTAAAATCTTTATTAATTTCCATTTTAAAATTTACATTATTTTTTATTTTAAAATTTATATTAATTTCCGCTTAATAATTTATATTATTTTTTATCTTAAAACTTATATTTTTTATTTTAAAATTTATATTAATTTTTATTTTAAAATTTATATTAATTATTTTTTTAATTTTTATATTAGTTTTTATATTAAAAATTATATTAATTTTTTTATTAATTTCCATATTAATTATTATTATAACTTTTTTATTAATTTAAATTTTAATTTCTTTTTTAATTACCTTTTTTTTTATATTAATTATTAAAATTATTATATTTAATAAAAATAATATTAATATTTTTTTAAAATAATAATTTAAATTATATATTAATAAATCTAATTAAAATATATTATAATAATAAAAATAAATTTTTTAAACATAAATATAATATATTAAATAAAAAATATAAAATCTTTATAAATTATTATATTAAGATCAATATTAAATATAATTAATAAATATATAATATAATATAAAAATATTTTTATATAATAAAAAATAAATAAATATATATATATAAAAAAATATTATTTATATTAATAATATTATTAAAAATAATTTTAATTATAATTTATTTATTTATATTAATAAATTTATTAAATAAATTTAATTTATTTATAAAGAAATTATAATAAATTATTTAGGAAATTAAAATCTAAAAGAAATTATATTAAATGTTATTTTAAAATATAAAAATTTTAATATAATATTTATAAAAAAGGAAAATACTTTTAAAAAAATTTATATGGATATTTATAATATAATAAAAATAATAATAAAATATAATAATTTATTTTAATATAATAATTCTTAAGATTTATATAAATAATATTAAATAAAATAAAAATATAATAAAAATAAAAGTTATAAATAATTATATAATTATAATAAATTTTATAATTATAATTAATTTTAAGAATAATAATTATTAAAAACCTAAGGATATTTTAAAAACCAAAATTTCTTATGTAATTAAAATTATAATTACATGAAATTCTAATGTAATAATAATAAAAAAAAATATTTTATATATTAAAAATATAAATATTAATTTACAAAATATATTCCTAAAAAATAAAAAAAATATAAATAAAATTAAAAAAAATATATGTAAATTAAAAAAAAAAAAAATTTTAAATAATATTTATGCGATATATATATTTAAATATAAAAGAATTAACCCTAATATTAATATAAAAAAAAACTCTATTTATTAATCCTAATAGCTATAAAATCTAATTAATTAATAATAATAATTTTTATAATAATTTAAATAATATAAATAATTAATATTTAATTAATTATAATATTATTAATAAATTATAAATTATAAAAATATTAACGGATTAAATATTTTTATATAAATATATAAATATAAATATAATATTTAATTAATTTATTATTTTATAATTTAAATTATATATAATTATTAATAATATTATATCTTAAGTATTAATATTATTTTTCTCAAAAAAATAATATAATAATATTTTTTAAAAAATTATATTTAATATAAATATAATTAAAATATTTATAAAAAATAAAATATAATTTAATATCTTATAAAAAACTTACTTAAAAGTTAAATTAAATGAAAAAACCACTAAATAATATAAAATTAAATTTAATAATAATTTAAATATAATTAATATTAATATTATAAATATATTAATTCTTTTTGAAATTATAAATTTTTAAATTATATTATTAAATATTTTATTTTTATTATATATTAAAAATATAAATTATTTCGGCTTATATTTTAATAATTTAAAAAATATATTAATTTATAAATCTAATAATTATTTTATTATTTAAAAATAAAAATACTTATAATATATATTATATAATATTAATATAATAATTATAAATTATTATTTTATAAAAATTAAATTCCGATATTTACATAGAAAATTTAGTTATTTAATAATAAAATAACTTTTTAAATTCTTTAAAAAAATTAATTATAAAAACCTAGATAAATAATTAATAAAGAAAATTAATAAATTTTACTATTAATATTAAATATATAATAATAAATTTAAAAACTTCTAATTTATTATAAAAAATAATATTTATTAATATAATATAAATTAATAATTAAATAATATTATTTTAAATTATAAAATTCCTTATAAAATAAAATACCTAAAATCTTTAAAATATATTAAAAAAAATATAAATAAATATTTATTTAAATCCTTTTAATATAATTATTTATAATATTAATAAGAATTTTATATTTAATAAATTTAAAATAAATATAAAAAAATTATTAATTATTATAAAAATAATTTTAATTAAAATGAATTATTTAATTAAATAATTAAAAAAATATTATAAATTATTATAATAAATATATTAAATGATATTAATAAATATTAAAAATTAAATTACTTTAAAATATATTTTATAAATAATTATGAAAATTATAAATAATAAATTAAAACCTAATAGATTAATTTTAATATTATTTATTTTTAAAATATATTTATATATTACTAATAAATTACTTAATGTAATATTCTTAAAAAATTATAATATAATTATTAAAGAAATAATAAAAAAAATTTAAAAATTTAAAATTAAATGATAAATAATAAATATATTAAACATTTAAAATAAATTTAATATATTAAATATATTAAATTTTTCATTTTAATTAAAAATATAAATTTATAAAGAAAAATATAAATAAATTAAATTATATAAATTCTTAATAAAAAATAATAAAATATATATTATTAAAATAAATAATAAATTAATTAATTTTTATATTATAATAATAAAATTTTATTATAAAAATAATATAACGATATTAAATAAAATTAATATTAATAATATTAATAATATTAATAATTTAATTATATTAAATATTAAATTATTAATATATAAAATAAAATGAAATTAATTACTAAGAAATAAAAATAAATTAAAAATACATGGATATTTTATATATTTTATTAAAATTAAAAATATAATATATATATTTATATAAGTAATAATGCTAAAAGCATTAACGATTTAATTTTATAAAAAAAATAAAATTATAACCCCTAGATAATTCTTTAAATTTTCTAATTAATAAAAAATTAAAAGATTTATTAAAAATAATATATTTAAATTTAAAAAATATAATAATTATAAATATAATAAATTTTAAATTTATAAATCTAAAATAATATAAAAAATTAAAAATAAAATATTTATATATCTAATAAAAAAATCTTAATTAATTATTTAAAAATATAATAATAAAAATAAAAAAGCTATATTAATATAATTCTTAATAATCTAATAAATAAACTAATATATTTTAATAATATTTATATTTATATTAATAAAAATAAATATAAAAATTTACTTATAAAATATTATATAAATTTATATTTAATTAAATATATTTTTATCCGAATAATTATTATATTATTACTTAGAAAATTAAATAATAAATATTTTAAAAGAATAATAATAATTATTATTAAATTACTTTATAAAATATCAAAATTAAAATTATATTAATAAATAATTTATTTTATTTATTATAAAAATAAATTTAATATGATAATATTAATTTATAATTTTTATTTCTTAATATCTAAAAATCTAAAAGATTTGAATTAATTAAAATATAAATTAATAATATATTAAAATTAAATAATAAAACTTTTAATATAATTAAAAAAATAAAATTAAAAAAAAATAAATTTAAAATTAAATTTAAAAATTATCTAATAAAAAATAAGCTTTTAATTTTTAATAATTATATTTTACATATAAAAAAAAATAATATTTATTAAAAATAAAAGGCCTAAGAAAATAAAATTAAATTTATTAATAAAAATAATTATAATATAATATATAAATATATTTAATAATACGTAAAAAACGTATATATTATTTCGATTTACTAATTAAAAATAATATTTAATATATTAATAATTACATAATATATTACTTTTAATAAAAAAAAATAATAAAATTAAATAAACATTTAAAATAATAAAAAAAAAATATAAATAAAAATATTAAAATAATTTTATTAAATTTAATTATAATTAAAATATTCATATATATTAATAATTTATTTATTAAAAATAAAAATTTAAATTCTTAATTAAAATATATTATATAAAGTATTTTAATTAATAAAATCTATATAATAATTTAAAATATAAATATAAATATTATAATTAATATAATAATTATAATTATTTTTAATAAATTAAAATTATTTAACACTTTAATTATTATTTATATAAATTTATATTTATTTTATAAATATATAATTAAATTTAAATTTATAAAAAAAAAATACTTTATAATTAATATTATAATATTATATTAAAATTATAAGAAATATAATATTTTTAAAATTTAATAAATTTAAAAAAATAATAATCCGAATGATATAATAATTAAAATAATATTAAATAAAATATTAATAAAATTTATTAAAATAAATATTTTAATAATATAAATCAATATTTTTATAAAATAAAATTAATAAATATAATTTAAATATTAATAAAAATTTAAAAAAATAATAAAAAAAATTTTTAAATATAAATATAATTATTTTTTTATGATATATTAATTTTATATTTAAATAAATAATAATAAACTAAGTAAATTTATTAAAAAATTATTAAATAAAAAACTTTTAAACTTAATATATAATAATATAATAATTTATTAAATAAAAATTAATAATAAAAATAAATCAAAAATTTAATAAAAAATATTTTTATAATAATATAAAATAATTGAATTTCTTTTATAACATTTTAAAATATTATATATATATTTTTAATAATATTAATTAATTTTTTTTTATATTTATATTATTATTTTTAATATATTTTAAAAGCTTAAAATTCTTTTATTATTTTTTTTATTTATATTTTTTTAAAGTATTTTTATAATTTTTATTATATTTTTTATATTTTTTTTAATAGAATTATTAATAAAAAAAAAAAGAAAATTACTAAATATATATTTATTAAATAAAAATTAAAATTTATACAAAAGATTTTAAAAATTATTTTAATATAATAATAATAATAATTAAATATCAAAATATAATTTTTATAATTAATTTTATAATAAAAATATTTAATTAATATTACTAAAAAAAAAATAGATTTATATTAAAAATAATTTATTAGAAAAAATTTATATTTTAATTAAAACGCTATTATATTATATTATAATAATAATATTAATAAAAAATAAAATATTTTAATAATATATATTTTTAAAAGAATATAATAAAAAAATAAAAATAAAAATTAATTTATAAAAAATAATATATTAGATTTATAATTAATTTTATTTTTTAAAAAAATATTATAATGAAAAAGAAAAGAAATAATAAAAAAATATAAAGTATAAATTTAATATTTATTTTTAATAAAATATAATCCCCTTTAAAAATACGTAATTATATAATAAAAAAAAAATTTATTAATATTAAAATAAAATATATATAAATATATAATATAAATCTTATTAATTTATATAGTAAAATTAATATGATTAAAATTATATTTTATATTATAATTTTAATTTAAAATTAAAATTTCGTATTTTATTTTTAATTTATTTAATTAAATTATTTATAATATTAATTTATATATTTTTTTTTTTTAATTTATTATATAATTATTAATCTAATAATTATAATTAATAATAATATTTTTAGAATATTATATATTAATTATTAATATTAAATAAATTAATTAAATATTTATTATATTAAATATTTATTAATAATAGGTAATAGTAACTTTTGCGATTAAGAAGTTAAAAAGATCGTTATATTTTTTAAAATCTAATTAGTAATGTACATTCCCGGCAAGCTCCTTATAAATAAATTTTAAATTAAATTAATTAATTAATTAAATTTTTAAATAATAAATTACGATATATCCCTTAGGGTTATTAATAATAATAAATAATTATGAAAATAAAATTTAATTTTTTAATAATCATTTAATTATATATATATTTTGCTTATTTAGAAGTAAATGAAATAAATTTTATATGTATGTATTTCTTATATATATAATTTTATAATAAATAAAAAATGAAATGGCTAAGAATTTATTTTTTATTTGGTTGGTTTTTAAGTCTTTTAGGGTAAAAGAGTTATTTTTTATTATAATAATTAATCATTATTACTTTTTGATTTTTCAAATTAAAATAAAAGAATATTTTTCATTATAATAGCCGATTATTATTAGATTTTCTAATCTTTTAAATTAATAAAAAAAATGCTTTTTATTATAATAGCTAATTATTATTGATTTTTTTAATTTTTTAAATTAAGATTATAACCCTTAGGAAATCGATATGAAATTTCTTATGCTAATTATGCTTTTTAATTAAAATAATTATTTTTATAAAGTAAAATCATTTATATTTATTATTTTTAATTTAAAAAGTTATATTTTAATTAATTAAATTAATTAAATTACTATCTATTTGATTATTTATTTTTATATAAATTTTAAATTGCTTTTACCGATTTAAAAAGTAAATTACTTTTATTTTTTTACATTTTTTAAAACTAAGCGGATTATAAAATTCTATATTTTTTTCGCTAGAAATTACGTATTTAAGCTTATGGCATATTTGTAAAGCCTAATAATGCTTATTTCCGCAAGGATATTTTTTTAATATAATTATTATATATTAATTACCGAAATGCTTAGGCGTTAAGCGGTGGGCCGCTTTATAATAAAATTTCATTAAATATTAATGAATAAAATCTTTAAGAAATATCCGCTTTAGCTTAAAAACCTCCGCTTTAATAAATTCTAAAAATTATTAATTTATTTAAATAAGGTTAAATTTTTTAATAATTAATAAGAATTATTTGGTGCCTAATTAACTTTGTATTTTTAATATATTTTTTATTTTTATTTTAATAAAAGTTTTTTTTTATTAAGTAAATTATTTTTTAAGATATTTAATAATATTAATTAATAAAACTTATATATATTAAGTTCGAATTATATGAAATATATTATTATTAGAAAATATATAATGCTTTTTAAATAGGCGGAATATTTATTATAAAAAAAATTTATAATTAAAATATAATAATTTAAATTTAATTAAAATAAAAATTAAAATTATAAAGTTAATAAATTTAGTAATTTAATTTTATATAACGGTATTATATATAAATCTTATTAATTAATTAGATGAATGTATTAAGTAATTTTTATATTTATTATTATATTTTATTTTAATTTTTTTATATATTAATATAATTAAAATAATAAGCTTGCGCTTTTATATAATTTTATTTAATGTTTTTTATATTTTTATATATTTTTTATATTTTTGAAAATGATAATTTATTTTGATTTATTATATGTAATTATATATTAGTGGAAAAGAAATTTAAATTAATATCGCATTAAAATCGGAAATATTAGGATTGATTATTAATTAAATTTTACATTAATATGCTTGGTATTTACATTGAATATATCATTTAAATTAATCGTTAGAGCTTTTGAATTTTACCATTTTAATAATACTAAGCATTTTAATTAGATTTATAATTAATATTATAATAATAAAATAAAAATAAAATAAAATTTTTTCTATAAAAAAAAAATAAATTATTAATATTATTAATTTTATATTTATATAATAATAATTAATTATAATTTAATATTATTAGGCTTATAATTATTATATTAAACATTTATTAATAATAAATAATAATAATTTTTATAATTAAAAAATTAAAAAGATTATTATATTTTTTAGAATTTAATTAGTAATGTATATTTTTAGCAAATTCTTTATAAGTAAATTCCGAATCGGATTAATTAATTAGTTAAATTTCTAAATAATAAATCGCAATAATATTAATTTTAATGATTTATAAAATTTAATTTATTAAATTTAAATATTTTAATTATAATAATAATATAAAAAATTAAATAAATTTTTAATTAATTTTATATATATTATTTAATATATAAAAATTTAATATTATTAATAAATTTATTATAAATAATAATATATTTTATTTAAAATTTTTAATTTTTTATTTTATTATTAAATTAATTAATTATTAATATTTTTTAATAAAAAAATATTATTATTAATATTAATATTAAATTAATTAATTTATAATATATAATTTTAATATTTTTTTAATAAAAAAATTATTATTTTATTTTATATTTTAATATTAAGATAATATTTTATTAAAAAATTTATAAAATATTAATATTATAATTTTAATAATATTTATATATAATTAAAAAATAATTATTTATAAATTTTATTATTTTTTATATTTAATTATTAAAATAATATTTTAAAAAATAATATATATATTTATTATTATTTATAAATAAAGAAATATATTAATTTTAATATATTATTAATATTAATAAATAATTAATTATTTTATAATGAATAATTTTTATATTAATATAATATAAAAAATATTATTTTATTTTATATAATAATATAAAAAATTAATATTTTTAATTTATTTATTAAATATTAATATTTTAATATTTAAAATATTTATATTTATTTAAATAATTAAAATAATATTTCATTTTTATTTTTTATATAATATTTTTAATAATTATAATAAATAATATTATTTACGTAATATATTTTTCTTAATTTTTATATATAATATTTAATTTTTATATATTATATTTCGTTATTTTTATATTAATAATTTACTATTAAAATATATAATTAAATATTATGGTTTGTTATTTAAAAATTTAACTAGTTAATTAATTTGGTTTAGAGTTTATTTATAAGGAATTTACTAGAAATGCATATTACTAATTAGATTTTAAGAAATATAATAATTTTTTTAATTTTTTAATTATAAGAATTATTATTATTTATTATTAATAAATGCTTAACGTGATAGTTATAAGCCTAGTAGCGTTAAGCTATAATTAATTATTATTATGTAAATATGAAATTAATAATATTAATAATTTATTTTTTTTTTATAGAAAAATTTTTTTTTTATTTTTATTTTATTATTATGGTATTAATTATAAGTCTAATTGAAATGTTTAGCATTATTAAAATAATAAAATTTGAGAGTTTTAATAATTAATTTAAATGGTATATTTAATGTAAATACTAAGTATATTAATATAAAATTTAATTAATAATTAATTTTAATATTTTTGATTTTAATATGATATCGATCTAAGTTTTTTTTTTATCGATATATAATTATATATAATAAATTAAAATAAATTATTATTTTTAAAAATATAAAAAGCATATAGAAGCATGGGAAATATTAAATAAAGTTATATAAAAATATAAGTTTATTATTTTAATTATATCGATATATAAAAAAATTAAAATAAAATATAATAATAAATATAAGGATTATTTAATACGTTTATTTAATTAATTAGTAAAATCTATATGTAATATTATCATATGAAATTAAATTATTAAATTTATTAATTTTATAATTTTAATTTTTATTTTAATTGAATTTAAATTATTATATTTTAATTATAAATTTTTTTTATAATAGGTATTTCATTTATTTAAAAAATATTATGTATTTTCTAATGATAATATATTTTATATAATTTAAATTTATTATATATAAATTTTATTAATTAATATTATTAAATATTTTAAAAAATAATTTATTTAATAGAAAAGAATTTTTATTAAAACGAAAATAAAAAATATATTAAAAATATAAAATTAATTAAGTATTAAATAATTTCTATTAATTATTAAGGAATTTAATTTTATTTAAATAAATTAATAGTTTTTAGAGTTTATTAAAGCGAAAGTTTTTAAATTAAAACGGATATTTTTTAAAAATTTTGCTTATTAATATTTAGTGAAATTTTATTAAGAAATATTTTATTATTTAATGCTTAAATATTTTAATGGTTAATATATAATGATTATATTAAAAAAATGCTTTTATAAAAATAAATATTATTAAATTTTATAAATATATTATATATTTAAATATATGATTTTTAATGGGAAAGATATAAAGCTTTATAATTTATTTAATCCTAAGAAATATAAAAAGATAAAAGTAATTTATTTTTTAAATTAATAAAAATAATTTAAAGCTTATATGGAAATAAATAATTAGATAAATAATAATCTAATTAGTTTAATTAATTAAAATATAATTTTTTAAATTAAGGGTAATAAATATAAATAATTTTATTTTATAAAAATAATTATTTTAATTAAAAAGCGTAATTAATATAGGAAATCTTAGCGTTAATTTTCTAGGGGTTATAATTTTAATTTAAAAAATTAGAAAATCCGATAATAATTAATTATTATAATGAAAAATATTTATTTATTTTAACTCGAAAGATTAAAAAATCTAATAACGATTAATTATTATAATAAAAAATATTTTTTTATTTTAATTTAAAAGATTAAAAAGTAATGATAATTAATTATTATAATAAAGGGTAATTTTTTTATCTTAAAAGATCTAAAAATTAACTAGGTAAAGGGTAAGTTCTTAGCTATTTTATTTTTTATTTATTATAAAATTATATATATAAAAAATACGTATATATAAAATTTATTTTATTTATTTTTAAATAAATAAGATATATATATAATTAAATAATTATTAAGAAATTAAATTTTATTTTTATAATTATTTATTATTATTAATAACTTTAGAAAATATATCGTAATTTATTATTTAGAAATTTAATTAGCTAATTAATCCGGTTCGGAGTTCGTTTATAAGGAATTTGCTAAGAGTATATATTATTAATTAGATTTTAAAAAATATAATAATCTTTTTAACCTTTTAATTATAAGAATTACTATTATTTACTATTAGTAAATGCTTAATATAACATTAAATTATTAATAATTATATTTTTAATTATTTATTTAAAAAATTAAATATAAAATTTTAATTTATTAAAATTAATAATTTTAATGATTTTAAATAATTATATTGTAATTTATTATTTAGAAATTTAACTAATTAATTAATCCGATTTAAAATTCATTTATAAATAATTTACTAAGAATATATATTACTAATTAAATTCTAAAAAATATAATGATTTTTTTAACTTTTTAATTATAAAAATTATTATTATTTATTTTTAATAAATATTTAATATAATAATTATAAATTTAATAACATTAAATTATAATTAATTATTATTATATAAATATAAAATTAATAATATTAATAATTTATTTTTTTTTTATAAAAGAATTTTTATTTTATTTTTATTTTATTATTATAATATTAATTATAAATTTAATTAAAATATTTAGCGTTATTAAAATAATAAAATTTAAAAATTTTAATAATTAATTTAAATAATATATTTAATATAAATATCAAATATATTAGCGTGATATTTAATTAATAATTAATTTTAATATTTTTAATTTTAATATAATATTAATTTAAATTTTTTTATTATTAATATATAATTATATATAATAAATTAA
>MU376486.1:0-14571 GCA_022495205.1 Hypoxylon sp. FL1150 | reverse complement strand
AATAAAAATATATATATTAATTATATATTATTTTTATAAATATTAAATATAATTTAATAAATTATATATATATTATAATTATTAAATATAAAAATCTTTTATATTTTTTTATTAATTATTATTTTTAATATATAAAATTTTTAAAATTATTTATTAAATATTTTTTTATTATTTTAGCCTATAAGAATATTATTAAAATAAAAAGTAAAAAAAATATTAAAAAAATTTTATCATTTTATTGCCTTAGGAGGTATATTCATAAGTTGGGGTCCCACTTCTAAGCCCTGGTCAAAGCTGCCGACGGCTGTCCATACGTCGCCTCTCCTGCCCGACTAATACGACAAGCCTGCCGTCATTTTTGAGTCGCTGCCTCGGACGGCATTAACGCAAGTTCGCAAGTGCTTCACCTTTTTCACTTTTCTGCTATCATTGAAGAGCAGGATGACTGCGACGCTGTCCTCGGGACGTTGCTCCTCGGGGACGTTCTTCAGATGCGGTTTGCGGCGAGCGATGTGCAAACCTCAGCGGAAACCATCATGAACTGATGGTCTGCCTGAACACTTGAAGGAATGATGCTGGAGCGAAGTCGTTGAAAGCCCCCACCGACGAGATGTGGAATTTACGGTGAGCATTCTTGCGCGGGTTGAGACCCGGCCCTAATAGCATTCCTCGGTAACGAGAATGAAGTTGGCCAAGGTATCAAGGATAGCGGTGTGTTCCGCGAGGAGATTTTTATCACCAGCAAGCTTTGGAACACCCACCAGACCAACGTAAACAATGGTCTACGGAAGACTCTTGACGTTATGGAGACGGACTATCTGAACCCTTAAGTGAGTCGCCGTGGCGCACCATCTTCTCAAGGGCGGAACTGATAGAAGCAATTAGCTTGTTCACTGGCCGGTTCGACTTTTTCCAGTAAGTATCATGCCACTCCCAGCCTGATGAATTTGGACCAAAATGAATTATAGAACGAAACGAGCGACCTTTTACTAGTCAGCCTAGATGGTAGCCGCTCCGTCGATCGATTATAGAGTCAGAGTCGCCACATGGAGGCAATCTACAGACCAGGTAAGCTCAGGTCAATCGGCGTTGCTAGTTAGTCGATTACTTAGCTAAAAGAGGTCCGTAGGAGTCGGACACTTGTGCCGGCTGTGGATCAACTCGAACTGTATATCTTTCTTTAACACGATGTCAGGGAGCATTAGCGGCGTTATACTCAAAGTGTGCACGCCTCGCGGATCCACCAGTAGGTTTCTACTAAACTAGCGAAGGCGAATTCCGCATGATAAAATCAGGTGTCCCGATCGTGCTGGATCCCGAAATCCAGCGGATTGCCGAGAAAAACGGCGCCTTAGCCGCGACGATTCTCACCGCCACCATCTCACCCAAGGTGTCGTTTGAAGGCAAGGCCAAGCGCTTGAATACCCCTCTGTGGACGGTGGGGCTTCGATCTTGGCTTTGCTGACGGGTACAGCACCGTTGCATCGTAGCGAGTCAATGCCAAGCTATTCGAGCTCAGATTCGTATACCCTTTATCTGGAGAAAGTACGTAGAGTTAACGGTCAATGGATTATCGTCCAGTCATAATGCTCTGTCATGTTCTAGGTGGAAAGAATTAAATCCTCAGCTCTTAAGGATATTCCATATTCAGTAGGTAGGTGTTGAGGATTACGTAAGGATGCCCCGCGTCAGTGGTACGTAAATCGACGCGGTGGGATATTACCCAAGTCTCACCATTGTCAACAAACATCTCCTTTCCTCCTCCTACCTATTTCACGGTCGAATGCAATGCCTCCCGACAATGACGGGGATGGTAGGGACGCCGCAAAGGGAAGTGGCCATGATAACTTGCTCAAGGTGCAAGTTTCGGGTCTCTTTGCCCTCCTTGTTAATCGTCATGGTCCAGTTGCTATTATCATCCTGTTCTGCCTTGACGACCGATGATTTACACCAGACGTTTAGCCCAAGAGTCAATGCGTACCACGCCAAATAGTTACCCTGCTCTCGATGTACGTAGTTCATTGTATTACAGTATGATGCCGCATTGACTACATCCTCGCCTAAACTTTCCAGCCTCAAAGCTTATGAACGACGTAGTTCTAAATAAAATTATCATCACTCATCGCAAGCCCCTGCCCAATATTACAGAATGTTCACCAGCTTTCGCAGTTTCCATAATAGGCTGTCCATCGTCAAGATAGACAGGCAATAGACAGGCACACCATAGCAGAGTGGGTATTGCAGAGCCATCGGAATTTTGGCCGCCTCGTAGGCATCCACTAGGTTACACGTAAGGGGCCTGATGTCAACCATAACGGATTAACGACTTGTCGTGAGGAATGGACACGTCCGCCGTCGTTGCTTTGGGCACCTCGTACACATCGCGAATCTCGACACGATTCACTGCCGAATAGCCGTTGATCACTGAATGGCCCTTGGTACCGGGCACGCGCGTCATGCCTTCGAAGGTCGTGAGGATCTTGCCGTTAGCGAACTCGACTATCCCAAGCCGCTGTCGCAGTCGCCGCATCTAGCCAGAGCGCCGTAAACAGCCTGTTGGCCCTTAACGATGGCACCGTTGACCTGCCTCTTGGGGCTACAGAGGCCCGACTTGACTTCTAAGAGGAACCTGTCAGTTCCGATCTAGTAGCTATTAGCCAGGACGTTCTCCTAGAGGGATGCGGGCGGCATACGTCGTGGACACCCATGTCAACTAAAATACTGCCGGACTGCGCTGAAAATGTGATGAAAAAGCCTAAGCTGCGATTAGAAAGGGTATTGAGCTGCTTGCCAGAAGGGTCCGATTATACGAGACAAGCAGTCTCGACCCCGTGAATCCCTCTAGGCGATCCATTCTCGACCAGTCGCTAAGCATCCCAATAGGACTCATCACCTAACGCAAGTCAACCTCGCCGAATCGAGGGTGCAATACCAAAGATTGATGGTGACTCACATCATCTGTAGAATGGAACCAGGAACTTGAGATCAGGCCTAGCTCAAGACCCCGATAATTAAAGGGGCACGTGTCGCCTCCGCGGTGGAAATAAGAACAACCTCGGCGACACTGTTCTCATTCATCTTTCCGAATCCGCGAAGAACCGCACGAAAGGGGGCAGGCTATCCGCTGCTTTCTCACCAGCACTGAGGGTGGTATCGCAGACCGCGACAAGCTCTATATGAGGCTGTTGGAAGGGGAGTATACGGGCAAGGATTGCACCAGGCGGCCAAGGCTGACTGATTGAGCTTGAGACAACGAAGTCGAAAGGTAGCCATACTAGTATGTGTGGGGTTGCGAGTCCAGGCCAGAGGCAGGGAAACAATACCGGACTCCTATGGCTCCCATTGTCTACATCTAACATATTGCGCGCCGGCCTGGTCACGACCCGGCTTATTGGGTATGACTCCCAAATCCGACACCTATCTTCTAGAAAATTGTGAGCTCTTACATCCGATCCGATCGGCAAATCGGTATGGGTAATTCAGCTGAGACTGCGCCGGAGCTCATACCTCCCAAAATGGAAACTTGTTTAGGTCCGGTTACCCACTTTGCCGGATCGGACATGTTTGCATAGTCCTGGATCTGCGTTAGCGGCAACGGTCGCCGGATTCGCCAAGTCGGTGCAAGCTTACAGTATCATCGAGGGGTGAAAATTTCTGTTATTGACCATTGTTTGACTACAATAGTGAAGTTATGTACTAGTGCTTACCTAAAGTATTCATCATGGTTCACTGTGGACACCTGTGATTTTGCGATGGAATGCACCTAAGGCAAATTGCGCATCTTGGAAGGTATCCCTTGAACTTGCCTGCAGACTTTTAATCCCATTACCCAGACCTTAAGGTTAATCTCAAGTCAAGCCCAACGTCACTACGTACCTCTCTTCACGAATCCGCCTTCGATGTTAACCTCAGTTGCCGGACACAGCACCCCATGCACATAGCATCATAACCTTGAAGACCACCATTAATACAGTGTTCCCACTGTTCTAGGCCACAGTCTTCTGCAAACGCCTTTCTGCGATCTTTCAATGCCTCTCGGCGGGTACATCATTCCAACCTTGACCATCATGTTCGCGCGGAAGCAATCAATGCCGTCTTCTCATGATGCCATCCGGCCAACGCCCTCGAAGGCTAGCACGGGCACAAGGACCAATAACGCTTCCCTCACCAATGGCCATCACGGTCCGAAGCACCACCACATCTGGCTAGTAACGGGACCGGCAGGGTGTGGAAAGAGTACTGTGGCAAAGCACCTTGCGACCGTTTTTGACGTTCCCTTTATTGAAGGAGACGAGGTCAGTCCATCCTTCCTCCGAACCCCCGTATGCAATTGCTAACAGGTAGGGCCCAGTTTCACCCAGTAGCAAATATCGAGAAGATGAGGAACGGCATTCCTTTGACAGATGCAGACCGCTGGGAGTGGCTCACCGTTCTCCGAGAAGAGTCCCTTCGCCAACTCAAGGCTGGCAACAACGGCGTAGTTCTGACCTGTTCCGCACTGAAGCGCAAGTACCGAGACGTTATTCGAGTCGCACCCTACTTCTCGCCAGACATACGACTCCACTTCATCTATCTCCACGCTCCGGAAGAGGTCCTCCTAAGCCGCGTCGCCGCTCGACGGGGCCACTTTATGGGTGCAGGCATGGTACACAGTCAATTCGACATTCTCGAACCTCCTACGGAAGATGAGCTTGATGTCATCAGCATCGACGTAACCGGGCCTATAGAGAAAGTGAACCAGGAAGTTTTCTTAAAAGCTTCAGGAAAGTTGAGTTGAGATATTATAAATTGATTACAATAAGGATCTGAACATCAGTTTTGACCCTGATTACCTCTTGTTAATCAGAAGCTTGATTGCCTAAACCTAGGTAGGCTGCATCAGACACAGGGTCAATGCATACCCCTTTACTTATCCTTCGTTAAAAGCCTAAGGTTAAACATTGTAATCCAGATTAGAAATATGCTTGCTTTACTCTACCCTTGTGTGGTCTATCCAACCTATTTCGTGCATATGATTCTCAATGTTACATTCGTGAATCTAGTTAACCTAGCCAACTGCACATCCACCTGGCTCTTTGGGTCAATGCATGTGCCTCGTTGGATCCTGGTAGCTCTGATGATGCACATCCGATACTCCTTTTCACTTAGCACATGCATTCACAAAACTATCGCAGAGGTCCCGCTTCTTCCTTTTCTTCCTTGCTATCCATATGTTGCGTAATATAGGTACACAATCAATCACCATTGAATACTGGAGGACTATAGCTCGGCTTCCTCTTCCGAACCCATGTGGAAAGGGCCCCAAGAAATACAAGACAGGCAACTAGAAAAAAAATAAGAAAAGGGGCGCCTGTCAACTCCGAATTCTAAGAACAACAATGAAACAAATTGACAGAGACACAAGAGGAAGATTTCGACCAGCTCACAGGCGATTGATATCATCTGCAGCCGAAACCAGATCTATGAGAGGTTATAGGGGTCCGGAACATGATTGATGACCCGACCGTACCTAGCTGATCGTGCCTCGTGCCGCGGAGGATAGCCATCACCATGGTTAATAGCGTTACCATGAACATCAATGGAAAACACAACTTTTGTCTTGAGGCCAATTTGCACTTTTCATAGAATTACGACCGAGAATATCATTAATTGCTCGTTGTTAACGTTCGCACATGTGGAGTGCCTTACATACAGTAGGAGGTAGGTAGCGTCGTACTCGACAAGCCATCGCATGTATCAATGATAAGATGTCTTTTGAACATACAACCATGCGAGACAGATGTCGGCCGGCTCGGTACATTCTGCAAGGATAACCGCATTGCCATGGGGCCGAGGCACAAGACTGTAATCGCGACTCGGTTTGTGAGTAGAGCCGAGAGCCGGGTTCAAGAATAGGGGCATAGGAGCGCTTATCGAAGTATCCTTTTAAGCAAGCACTATGCTAAAATGAGAAGAGCAGAACTCTCTTATTCACCAAACTGAGCTTTCACAATAGAGACATATTGTACTTATCCCCCATGTCTGTGTCAAAATTAAAATTTCCCCTTACCCCGTCCACCCTATTTCAACGATACTCATAGTGCCGCCTTTGGGGCGGCATATTGCCTCTACTACGTACCGCGGGTCGGCCCCTTTCAGAAGACGCTCATACTCAGCAGCAATGCGCTCCTGTGCGTTACATATAGTCGCCATGATAGCATCTAACCTATTTGAAAACCGAAGCGGCCCGCGAAATTTATAACAGGTCGGTCTTCTAGCACATACTCATAAATAAATACCATAGCGGGAAATAAAAATTATAAGAAATAATTATATGGAATTTATTCTAATTATTCCGCTTTATATTATAATTATTTAGGTATATAAATTAATTATTTTATAATATAAATTAATTTTTTAAATATATAAAATAATAATTTTATTATAAAAAATAATTATTTAATTTTAAATTAATTATTTATTTATAAAAATTTTTTTATTTATATAAAAAATTTTATTATTATTTAAAAAATATTAATTATTTAATAAATTTATTAATTATTTATTAATTAATATATTTTTATAATATATTAATAAATTATTTATAAATTATTTATTTTATAATTATTATCGGAAGATAAAATTTAAAATTATATCGAAAAAATACGCTTAAAACCGGTAATAATTACATATATAAAAACGAAATAATTACGATATTTTAAATTTTAATTAATTATTAATTAAAAAATATTAATTAAATATAATTTAATTGATATTTAATATATATACGTATGGAATTAAATTAATATATTAATTTTAATTTCGATAATTATTTTATTTTTTAATTTAAATTTTTTTATTATTAATATTAATATTTATTTATAATTTATTATATAATTCATTAATAATATTTAATATAATTTATTATATTTTTTATATTAATTAATTATTTTAAATTATTATAATAAATTAAAATAAAAATTTTATTAAATATATTATTATATTTTAATTTTTTTTATTTAATAATTATATTTAAATATATATAAAAAATTTTTCGGAAATATATTAAAAAATAAAAAAAATAAAAAAAAAACTTATAATTTAAATTAAATTTTTAATTTATTAAATAAATAAATAAATTAAAAGTTTAATTTAATTTAAGAGTTTTTTTTTTGCTTTTTTTACTTTTTAATATATTCCCGAAAAAAAATTTCTTTATGAAAAGTTTTTTTTAATATTATAAAAATTTTTTAATTCTTTTAATTTTTTAATTAAAATATTTAAAATCGAATTAATTATTTTAAAAAATAAATTTAATATTATAACTATTTAATTTATTTACTTTATAATTATTTAATTATAAATAATTAAATAATTATAAAATAAATAAATTAAATATTAAAATTTAATTTTTAATTAATTAATTTATATTTTTTAAAATAATATTTTTATTTAAATTTAAATTTAATTTTTTATAATATTATAAATTTATAAAAATAAAAGGAATTAATCATTTATATTATTATTTAATTATTTAAATTTATTTATTTATTTCGATTTAATATAAATTATTATATTAAAATTATTTATATAATTTTATTAATATTTATATAATTTATTAAGTAATTTAATATATATTTAAATTTTCATTACGTATATATAATAATATTTTTATTAATTTAATTATAATTATATTATAATTTATATTAATTAAAAATTTTAAATTAAATAAATTTTTTAATATAAATTATATTATTTAAATTAAATTAATTTAATTATTATAATTAAATTATTATAATTAAATTATGAATTTTATTATCCGTATCAATTAGAATTACTATTAAAAATTTATTTATATTTATATATATTTTAAAATTAAAGGTAATAAGATTTTATATTTAATTATTATATTTACTATATATATAATTTAATAATTTTACGAAATCGATTTTAATTCTTTAATAATTAAAATTATTTAATTATTAATTTAATTATAATTTAAATAATATAAATTACATTATACTATGATATTATTTTTAAAAGTAATATTAAATTCAAAGTTTTTTATACAAAAAATTATTATGTAATTGCCTTTTTAGAAACCATATGAATTATATATTTAATAATTTAATATATATATCCCCTTATTAAAAATTATTTAAATTTATAAAAAATATTAATTTTATTTTAATTTTTAATCCTTTTTAAATAATACCATTTATAAATTTATATATTAAATATTAAAAAAACTATTAAAATCTTAATATTAAATATATAAATAATTTAAATATATTACATAATTAAATATTATATTAGATTTTTACATTTAAAAATAATTTTATATTTATTTTTTATACGATAATATAATCTAATTCATTTGAAATGTAATTAAATTAATATTAAAATAATATAAATTATTAAGAATTTAAAATTAATTTCATAAAATTATTCGGTTATAAATTTAGTAATTATAAATGAAATCTTATCGCTTTTAATTTTAAAATATATATAAATGTAAATAAATTTCCGATAGTAATTTTAACCGGTACGAATAATAAAACTCTAAATTATTATAAATTAAATATTATAATTAAATTATTATAATTTAAAATAATATAATTTAAAATATTATAATTTAATTAAATTAATTTAATTAAATTAAATTAATTAAATTAAATTAATTAAATTAAATTAATTTAATTCGATTTAATTATTATAATTAAATTATTATAATTTAAATATTATAATTTAAATATTATAATTTAAATAAATTAATTTAATTAAATTAATTATTATAATTTATTTTAATTAAATTAATTTTTATAATTTAATATAATTAATTTAATTATTATAATTTAATTTAATTTAATTAATAATTTTAATATATATATTAAACTTATAGCGAATTTTCATTTCGTATATATATTTTTAAAATTAATATTTTTAATAATAATTTAATTAATTTTATTAATAATTTATTATAATTTATATTAATTTAAAAAGTTTTTTTATTTGTATTTTTAAAAATTCTTATCGGGCTTTTATTTATATCCGTATATATTTTTAAATCGAAGCGATAAAATCTTATTTATAATTATTAAATTTACATTCGAATAATTTTACGAAATTAATTTCGAATTTTAAATAATTAATATTATTTAATTGCTAATTTAATTGCGATTTAAATAAATTAAATTACATTATCATATAATATTTAAGTATAAAATTATTTATATATAGAAAAATTTAATATAAAAATTTAATTACGTAATACTTTAAAGTTACATTTACATTTATATTTTTAATATTTTAACTTAAATAATTTCGTTAATTTTTCTTATAAAAATCTAAAAATAATATCATTTGAAAAAAATTAAAATTTTAAAAAGAGTAAATATTTTTTACAAATTTAAATAATTTTCTAATAAGGGGTTATATAAATTAAATTATTAAATATATAATAAAACTATATCTTATAATTTCTAAAAAAATAATTATATAATAATTTTTTTATTTTAAAATACTTTAAATTTAATGTTACTTGGGAAAAAAATATCGCATTATAATGTAATTTAATTCATTTAAATTACATTCGAAATAATTATTAATTAATTCTAATTATATAAAAATTAGAATAAATTTCGTAAAATTATTAGGTTGCAAGCCTTTTGGATAGAAATGAAGCCTTATCGCCCCCGATTTTAAAATATATATAGATACGAATAAAAGCCCGATAGGAATTTTTAGGGATGCGGATAGGGAAATTTAATTTAAAACGTTAGATTTAGTAATTTTATTAATATAAATCGCATTATTTTAATTATTATAATTTAATTATTATAATTAAATTTAAATAAATCGATATTAAATTTAATAAATTTTAATACGTATAATAAGCTTTTTTAAAATTAATATATATAATAATAAATTTAAAATCAATATATATAATAATTAATTCGAATCGTATTTAAATGTAATTTATATCGTTAAAAAAAATTTAATTCAACGATTTTTTTAATATTAAATTTAAAATTCAAATTATTATAATTTAATTATTATAATTCAATTAAATTAAAATAATATTTAATTTAATGATTTTCGATACGCGCCCCGAAATTTTTCATTTTTTCGAAATTAATATATATAATTCCTTTTTAAAATTAATATATATAATAATTAATTCGAATTAAATTTAAATGTAATTTATACCGTTAAAAAAAATTCAATTTAACAATTTTTTTAATATTAAATTTAATATTTAAATTATTATAATTTAATTATTATAATTAAATAAATTAAATTAATATTAAATTCAACGATTTTTAATATATAAATTTATAATAAATTTTTCCCCATTTAAAATTAATTTATATAATTTTTTTTCGAAATTAATATATATAATAATTAATTCGAATCGTATTTAAATATAATTTATACCGTTAAAAAAAATTTAATTTAATAATTATTTTAATATAAAATTTAACATTTAAATTATTATAATTTAATTAAATAAATTAATTAAATTAAATCATATTAAAATTAATAATTTTAACGATTTTAATTTTTAAACCCTAATTTATATAAATTAAATTTAATTAATTAAATAAATATAATAAAAACCTTAATTCTTTATTATTTAATTTTAATTAAATGTAAAATTAATACGATATAAAAATATATAAATAAGATTTTTTAGTAGAATTTCGTTTCTAATTTTCTAAAATAATCGATTATAATTAATTTCTAATTAAATTATATTTTATATTAAAATAAATATTTTAGGAAATTTATAAAATAATATATATTAATTTATTTATTATAAAAAAAATATATTATAATTCTTTTAATTATTAAAAAACTATATTTTTATTTATATTTAAATGAAATTTATTAAAAAAAAATTATTAAATAAAATAAAAATGAAATTAAAATTATATTTAATATAAAATTCTTTTATTTATATATTTAAAAATTCCTATCGGGCTTTTATTTATATTTATATATATTTTTAAATCGGAAATAATGAAATTTTATATTTAATTATTATATTTTTATTTTAATTAATTTAAATTTAATTTAAAAAACTAATAATTATATTATTAGAAATTATAATAAAATAATTCGTATGATTATATTAATAAATCTAAGCGTAATATTTTTTAAATTAATATTTAAATTATTATAAATATTTTTAAAATATTATGTTTTTTTTTATTATATAATTATAATAGATTTTTAATATATATTTGCGAAATAATTTATTATTATATAATATATTATTATAAAATTATATTTAAAAATTAAATATTAATATAATTATTTTTTATAATTATTTTATATAATTATTAAAATAATAATAATAATATAATTAGAAAAATATATAAAATAATATTATATATTAATTTAATTTTAATAAATATTTTTAAAATTATCGGAATTAAAATTAATATATTAATTTAATTTTATATATATATATATAAAATATTAATTAAATATAATTTAATTGATATTTTTTTATTTAAAAATAATATATAATATCGTAATTATTTTATTTTTATTATATATATTATTATTATCGGTTTTAAATATATGATTTTTTAATATAATTTTAAATTTTATTTTTTAATATTAATTAATAATTACCTTAATAAAAAGATTATAAATTAATAAAACTTTATAAGGAAAATTATTTTATTACGTAATCGTTATAATATTATTAAAATATTATATTAAAATAATTTTAATAAAATAAAATAATATTATTATATTATTTAATAAAAAATTTATAATTATCGTAAATTACGAAATTTTTAAAATTATTTTTATTATATAATTTATTATATTAAATTTTGATTTTATATTTATCATGTAATTTTAATTACTAAGAACATTGATTTTATTATTTTTTTATATTATTAATTTATTTTTAATTTTATTAATTTTTATTATTAATTTATTTTTAATTTTATTAATTTTAATTAGGAATTTTAATTAATTAGTTAATTATCGATCCTATTGATTTTTATTATCGATTTAATTTCGATTTATTATTAATTTCAATTAAAATGAAATAATATTTTTATATTATTTAATAAAAAATTTATAATTATTATAATATATAAAATTTTCAAAATGATTTTATTAATATAAAATATTATATTAAATATATATATTAAATAATTATTATAATTTACGAATTTTCATTAATAATATTTATTATATATTTTTATTTTTAAGAGATTTTTAATTTTACCGATTTTTTATTAATTTCCTTTTTAATTTTTATTATTATTATTAATAATAATTTATTTATTTTTTCATAGCAAAATAAATAATAAAAACTTTTTTTTTATTATATAATAATTTTTATATTTTTTTTTTATATACGAAATAACTATGAAATAATTATAAAATAGTTATAATTTAATAATAATTAAAAAGAAAAAAAACTATATATATATATTTCCCCCCCCCCTTAGCTATTAAAAAAAAAATTTATATTTATATATTTTTTTTTAATTATAATTTAATTATAATTTAAATATAAAAGAAAAAACCTAATAAATTAAAAGATTTTATTTAAAAATAATAATAAATTTTATTTTAATATAAAATTATTTTATTATTAATTTTAAATAAAATAATAAATATTATAATAATAATTTTAATTAAATTATAAATATTTTTATATATTTTATTAATATATTTTATAAATTAATTATTAAAATATTTATATTATAATTATTATTGAAAATATATTAATATAAATAAATTTCATATAATATAAAAAAATATTTCGTAATTTTTAAAATAATATTTAAAAAATTATAATGAATATATATTTTAATTTAAATAATTTTATATATTTAAAATAATATAAATTAAAAAATCTAATTAATATTCTATTAAATATTAAAATAATAATTTTTTATATTAAATATAAATTAATTACTTTTCATTTTTAATTATAAATATTTTATTTATTTTTTAAAATATATTTTATTATAAATTATATTTATTTAATTTAATAATAATATTTATTATATATTTTGAAATTAAATAAATTATTAAATTATTATATTATTAAATTTTTAAAAATTTTTTATTTATTTTTAATATAATAAAAATAATAATATTTATATTTACGAAATTTTTTAAATTTAATATTTTTTATTAATTAAAATATATTACTAATAAATATTATTATTTATATATATAATAATATTTTTTTTTTTATTTATATATAAATATTTTTAATTAAATTCTTTATAAAATTAAAATTTTTTATAATATTTTTAAAAATAAAATTATATAAATTAAATATTAATAATATAATATTATTAAATTAAAATTAATTTTTAATATTTAATATATATAAAATAATATAATAATTTAATAATAAATAATATAAATTAAAAAATATATTAAATTTATTAATAAATATTTTAATTAATATTAATATAATTTTAATTATTAAAAAATAAAATTTAAAATTATATTAAAAGTAATATATTTAAAATTAGCGATAATTACATATATAAAAATAAAATAATTATAATATTTAAAAAATATAATTATTAATTAAAAAATATTAATTAAATGTAATTTAATTAATATTTAATATATATATATATAAAATTAAATTAAAATATTAATTTTAATTTTAATATTAATAATTTTTTTTTAAAAAATTATTATTAATATTTTATAAATAAATCATTAAATATTAATGATAATTTTTTAAATATATTATAATTATTTTATAAAAATATTATAATTATTTTATAAATATTTTTAAAATTTAAATTATATTATATATATATTTATAAATTTTATTATTTGTATATTTAAAAATCTTTTTCTAAGTTTTATTTATATATTTATATATCCGTTTAAAACTCCATATTAAAAATTTCAATTCTAATATAATTTCTAATATAATTAATTCATTTTAAATTCCCATTTTATATAATTTAAATAGATTAATTATATTAATTAAAAATATCATATTAAATATTTATTAATAGTAAATAATAATAACTTTTGCGATTAGGAAATTAAAAAAATCGTTATATTTTTTAAAATCTAATTAATAATATATATTCTTAGCGAATTTTTTATAAACGAACTTTAGACCGGATTAATTAATTAATTAAATTTCTAAATAATAAATTATCGTGTTAAAAGCGTTATTTGCGCCGGGTCATATGCTTTAGCACATGATCCCAAGTGATAGCTATATATATATATATAGCTCATTGCTTTTAGGGGAATTTTACTCCCTTTTTTTCTAATAAATTAATCTTTTATTACCATATAATAATCTAATACCTAATAATATAATAATTATAAGCTTGGTAAATATTTAAATACTTTAATATTTTAAATAATTATTTATATATATATTTTTTTGATTTTTTTTTAAAAAATATTTTTTCTCAGAAATTCTTTTTTATTTTTTAGAGAATTTATATTATTAATTATTTAATTATTTCTTATTAATATTTAATTTTATTTTATATTAAATTTAAAACTTTTTTATTATTATATTTTTTTTTATTATTATTTTATTTAATTTAAAAGGGATTTTTA
>MU376485.1:0-14609 GCA_022495205.1 Hypoxylon sp. FL1150 | reverse complement strand
TCTGATAATTTGCTTAGTAATAAAGGGTATTTTGCTGACTAATACGGCCGAATTTTTCTGGGTTTGAGCGCAATATGACCTCCGGTCGGATTAAAAAATTATAATTAATTTTACGAAATTATTAAATTATAAACCTTTTGGATAAAAATAAGATTTTATCGCCCCCGATTTTAAAATATATATAAGTATAAATAAGCCCCCGATAAGAATTTTTAAAAGTATAAATAAAGAAATTTAATTTTTTTATTTAATATATATATTTAATTATATTTTTTATAAATTTATTTAAATTTTATATATATTATAATTAATTATTTAAATATTATTAAAATAATAATAATAATTTTATTAAATATAATATATATTTAAAATAATATAATAAATATAATTTTATATTTAAAATTTAATTAAAAATATAAATAATAATAAAAAAATTTTAATATATTATAATTTTAAATAAAATTTATAATATAAAATTTAAAAAATATTATAAATATAAATAAAAAAACTTTTTTAATTAATAATAAATTAAATATATAAAAAAAAAATTTTATATATTTTTAAAATATTAAAAAATAATAATTAATTATTTAATTATAAAATTATAATTATATAATATTTAATTATTATAAAAATACTTTATATATTTTAAATAAAATTATTAAAAAAATATAAATTATAATTAAATATAAATATAATATTATAAAAATTTAAAAATTTTTTAATAAATTAAAATTTAAAATATTTTTATAATAATAATCGCATTTTTTTTTTATATTTTCTATTTAAAATAATATTTTTAAAATATAAAATATTCCGATATATATATTTTATATTTATATTTAAAATTTTTTTTAAGAATGTATTAAAAAATAAAAAAAATAAAAAAAAAGCTCACAGTCTAAATCAAACCCTTGACCTATTAAGTAAGTAAATAGGTTAGAAATTTAATTTAGCTTGAAAGCTTTTTTTTTATTTTTTTCACTTTTTAATATATTCTTAAAAAAAATTTTCCCTGCGGAAAGCTTTTTTTATATTATAACTAATTTATTTATATTATTTTAATAATCATATATATTTTATAAATATAATCATTAAAATGATATAAATAAATTATTAAAATCTAACCGGAAATTAAAAAGCCAAGGGGTTATAAGGCTTTTAATAATAAAATTATCATGATATTAAAAAAAATAAATTAAAAAATAATTTTATTCTAAAGAATTATATTATATAAATTCTATTATTAATTTTATTTTTTTTATAATAAAATAAAGTTAAATTATTAAAAATTAATTATATTTTTATATTTAATAGAATTTTATTTATATATAATATTTAAATAATTTTAATTTTTAATATAATTAAATTAAAATTTAGGTTAATATTAATTTAAATAAATTTATAAAAAACCTAATAATTATAAAAAAAAATAATTAATAATTATATTATTTAGAAATTTTTATTTTAATTTTAATTAATTAATTTTTATTTTAAATAATTTTAAAAAATCATAAAAAAAATATAATTTACTTTGGAAATTTATTATTTATATTAATTTAAAATTACTTTTATAATTTTATATATTTTATATATATTTTACTTAATATATTATATTTTTTATAATTAAATTATTAGTTTTTTTCTTTTATATATAAAAATATATTTATTTTTTTTTAATTATATTTTTTTTCTTTTATTTACTTTTTTTTTTCAAACCTAAAAAAACTATATATTAAGAAATTATTTATTATATCCCAAAATAATTTTTCTTATAAGATTTTTTTTTCTAATAATTCTTTAGGTTATTTATTTATTTTTTTTTTAATAAAATAATAATTTAAGTTAAAAAATATATATATTATTATATTATCGCAATTTGCTATTTGGAAATTCAACTAGCTAGTTGATTTAATCTAGAACTTACTTATAAAAAACTTACTAAAAATACATATTACTAATTAAATTCTAAGAAATATAATAATCTTTTTAACTTTTTAATTATAAAAATTATTATTACCCGTTATTAATAAATATTTAATATAATAATTATAAGCCTAATAATATTAAGTTATAATTAATTATTATCGCATGAATATAAAACTAATAATATTAGTAATTCATCTTTTCTTTATAAAAAAATTTTTATTTTATTTTTATTTTATTATTATAACGTTAATTATAGATTTAATTAAAATATTTGGTGCCATTGAAATGGTAAAACTTAAAAACTCTAATAATTAATTTAAATGATATATTTAATATAAATATTAAATATATTAATATAAGATTTAATTAATAATTAACCCCGATATTTCTGATTTTAATATGGTATTAACCTAAGCTCCTTTTTTATTAATATATAATCATATATAATGAATTAAAATGGATTATTATTTTTAAGAATATAAAAAGTGTATGGAAATATGAGAAATATTAGATAAAATTATATAAAAGTATAAGCCTATTATCCCAATTATATTAATATGTAAAAAAATCAAAGTAAAATATAATAATAAATATAAAAATTACTTAATATGTTTATTTAATTAATTAGTAAGATTTACGCATAATATTATTATATAAAATTAAATTATTAAATTTATTAATTTTATAATCTTAATTTTTATTTTAATTAAATTTAAATTATTATATTTTAATTATAAATTTTTTTTATAATGGGTATTTTATTTGTTTAAAAAATATTATGCATTTTCTAATAATAATATATTTCATATAATTTAAACTTAATATATATAAGTTTTATCGATTAATATTATTAGATACTTTAAAAAATAATTTATTTAGTAAGAAAGAATTTTTATTAAGGCAAAGGCGAAAAATATATTAGAAATATAAAGTCAATTAGGTATCAAATAATTCTTATTAGTTATTAAAGAATTTAACCCTACCTAAATAAATTAATAGTTTTTAAAATTTATTAAAATGAAAGCTTTTAGGCTAGAGTAAATATTTCTTAAAAATTTTATTCATTGATATTTAATAAGATTTTATTAAAAAGCGTCCCACCGTTTAACGCTCAAATATTTTAGCGATTAATATATAATAATTATATTAAAAAAATACTTTTATAAAAACAAATATTATTAAGCTTTATAAACATATTATAAGTTTAAATATATAATTTCTAACGGAAAAAATATAGAGTTTTATAATCCGCCTAGCTTTAAAAAATATAAAAAGATAAAAATAATTTACTTTTTAAATTAATAGAAATAACTTAAGGCTTATATGGAAATAAACGATTAGACAAATGGTAATTTAATTAACTTAGTTAATTAAAATATAACTTTTTAAGCTAGGGGTAATAAGTATTAGTAATCTCATTTTATAAAAATAATTATTTTAATCGAGGAGCGTAATTAGCATAAGAAATTTTATATTAATTTCCTAGGGGTTATAATTTTAGCTTAAAAGATTAAAAAGTTTAATAATAATTAATTATTATAATAAAAAATATTTATTTATTTTTATTCAAAGGATTAGAAAAATCAATGATAATTAGCTATTATAATAAAAAGTATTTTTTTTATTAATTTAAAGGATTAAAGAGTTTGATAATAATTAGTTATTATGATAAAAAGCTTTTTTTTTATTAATCTAAGGGATTAGAAAGCGATGACGATTAGTTATTATGATAAAAAGCGGCTCCTTTATCCTAAGAAACCTAAAGATTAGCTAAGTAAAAAATAAATTTTTAGCTATTTTATTTTTTATTTATTACGAAATTATATATATAGGGGGTATGTATGTATAAAATCTATTTCGCCTATTCTTAAGCGAATAAAATATATATATAATTAGATAATCATTAGGAAATTAAATTTTATTTTTATAATTATTTATTATTATTAATAACCCTAGGGGATATGTTATGATCTATTATTTAGAAATTTAGCTAGTTAATTAATCTAGTTTAAAGCTTATTTATAAGGAATTTATTAGAAATATATATCGCTAATTAAATTTTAAGAAATATAATGATTTTTTTAACTTCTTAATCGCAAAAATTACTATTACCCGCTATTAGTAAATGCTTGACGTGATATATATATTATAATTATTTATATATTATAATTTTTACTAAGAATATATAAATTTTAAATACCTAAATATATTATATTAATTAGGAAAAAAAATAATCCTAGAAATACTAATATTACTTAGATAAAAATATCATTTACTATAAAAAAAATTATGAATATATAAATAATTTAAAATTATTCGTTAAGCATTTTTACTAATTTTTTAATATAATATATATTAAAATAAATAAAATATAATTATTTCTATTAATAAATATATATTATTATTAATATTTATTTAATATTATTATTTTTTTTTATATTTTATTAAAAATAAATTAAATTTAATAATATTTATAATAAATTAATATTTTTATTAAAAAAAACTAGCTTTTTTTAATTATTTTAATTTTTAAAAATAATATAAAATTTTATTTATTATAAATATACATTTATAATTACTCATTCATAATTTAAATATAATATTATTATTATTATTAATTTTATTATTAATTTTATTATTCATGTTAATAAGAAAATTAATCTTAATTATTAGATAATTCATTTTCATTTTAATATTATTATAATAAATTTTTTATTAAAAAGAATTTTAAATTAATATATTTATAATTTTACAAATACTTTTAAACGTTCATTTAATAAATTTCTTATTATTAAAATAATTTTAAATTTACATATTTATTTTACTATTTAAATTCAAATAAAAAAAATGTTAAATATTTTTATTAAGAATTAAAAAGTAAAAAACCTTTTAAAAAATAAAAACTTAGATAAAATAATAGATTTTATATAGCGGGAGGAGTTTTAATATAATTTTATATAATATAATTAACATTTAATAATAATAATAATAATAATAAAGTATATTTAATAATTTAATTTATAATTTATAATTTTTTTTAATTATAATTATTATTATTATTATTTTTTTTTATATATAACGTAATATTTTATAATTTTAATAAATAAAATAATTTTTATAAAATTTAGTATTATTTTTAAATATAATCATTTATTTTTAATTATATGGAATAATTAAGTGGCTTAATAAATATACGATTTCGAAAGAAAAAAATATTAAATAATAAGCTTTATAATTTCGAAATTTATAAAATAACTATATATAATAACCTTAAAATAAATTTAAAAATAAAAAAATCATATATTATTTTATTTAATATTATATTTTACGATTTATAAATAATAATAATATATATAATTAATAAAAAGAATTATTCTTAATAATATATATTATTATTTAATATAAAATTTTATTATATATAAAAAATAAGCATAGTAAATTTCCCTTTTATATTCCGAAAAATCATATTTTTTAGAATAAAATATAATAGCTTTATATATTAATTAAAATATATTATAATTACTTTTAATAAATTATAATTCGGATTAGTTTTTTTTATTTAAAAAATATTATATATTATATTTAATATTTTATTTATAAAATTAATAATATTTTATAAATTCCAAATTAATATTATTTTATAATTAATATAAATAAAAAATTTTATGGAAAAATTACTAGTATTTTTTAAATTAATAAATATAATTTTATTATTTTCATATAAAACTTTTATATATAAAATAATATTATTTAAATTAAATATATAATTATAATTATATTTATTAATTACTTTTTTTATAAAGTAAATATATAAAATATTAGTAAAACTTTTTAGCTTTTTAGGATAAAATTTAATTTTATAATGTAAAAATAAAAATTCTTAGAAAAGCATAGAAATTTTTACTTCTTTTAATTTAAATAAAATTTCATAGAATTAGGCTTAATTATTATTATATTATTATTAAATAATAATTAAAAAAATAAAATATTAAAAAAACTAATAAATAATAATGCTATAAATTTTATTTATATTTTAAAAATTATTAATAATAAAGTATATAAGTTTTATAAAAATTAATAAAAATTAATAAAAATTACTAATTAATAAAATATTTAAACCATTAAAAAATTTATTATAATATTTAGAAAATATTTCGCTTAAATACTTATTAATAAAAATTAATATTTTTAATTTTAATATATTTTTTTTATTAATAATAAAATAATTAATTTTTTTAAAATACCATTATAATATATTAAATAAAATAAATATTTTAGATAAAAATTTATATTAATAATTAATAAATAAATAAAAAAATAAATATAAAATTTATTTATTAATTTAATTACTAATAATTCTAATAAAAATAATTTATATAATTAATAAAATATTTTTATTATTTAATATTTATAAATAAAAAAATATTATTTTTATTAAATAAAATTTATTTATATCGTTATTATTATTAATTTATATATAAAAAAAAAAAAGCTTTTAATCTTATAAATATTTTTATTAAAAATAACTAAATATAATATTATAAATTAATTATTATTTACGATTTAATATTTTTTTTATTTTAAAAAATATAATTTTATTATGTCATAAGGGATATAAATTATTTTTGTAAGTTTATAAGAAACGGCGTCGCTTTTTTAGCTTAATGCGATAGTTATGAGCCCTTAGTAATATAATGGTTTACTCTATATTCCATGTGCTTTTTCATGATATAATTGCTAATTATATTAAGCCCTTTTGTTTTTTACTTTAAAGCTAAATTAATATTAATAGTAAAGCGAGTTTGAATTAGCTTATAAGCATTTAAGATTAAATTTTTATAAGATTAAAAATGGCTTATAATTGCAAATTTATATAAATTAAAAAAGTATTTATATATGATAAAGTTTCCAATGGGGCCCATTATGTAAAAAAAAATTTTAAATAAAAGGGATATTTCCTTGGGGATACCTTTAGGGATTTATTTCGTATTATTAAACCAATTAATTAAAATTAGGAGTAAGAAATGGTTTTTATTAAATAAAATTTATAAGCGATTTATATGATATAAAATATTATAATTAAAATTATGATGTTTAATTTTATTAGCGGATTAGTTAATGAAATTAAAGGGTATATTATATTATAAGGGATATAAATTATTTTTATAAGCTTATAAAAAGTAACGTTGCTTTTTTAATTTAACGCAATAAATTTTCATATTAAAATTCCTTAGGTAATTTATTTATATTTATTTTTAATAATCATTTATTTTAAAAAATTTATATTAATAATAATTAATATAATTATTTTAATTATAATTATTATTAATATTTTATTAGTTTAATAGATTTATAGTTTTTTTTTTTAATTATAAATTTAATATTATATAAATTATTTTTTATTAATTTTTTAAAGTGATTTTATTTATATTAAATATAAATTTGAATTTATTTTTTAATTTTAATTTAAAATTTTTTTTTTTTTTTTTATAATAATTATTAATATAATTATGATTTTTTTTATAATATAAATAAATTAATTAATAATTATTAAAATATTTTTTATTAATATAAAAGAATTTATTATAATTATAATAAAAATAATTTAATTATAATTTCATTTAATAGAAATTAAAATATTATATATAATTTATAATTAATTTATAATAAAAATAATAATTTAATATTTTAAGTAAATTATATTTATTTTATTTTATTAAATTATAAATTAAAAAATTATATTTTTTAATAAAATTAAAATATAATATATTTTCTATAAATATAAAATATTATAAGTATTTATTATATTAATTAAAATTATTTTTAAGTTTTTTATTATTTGTAAAAAAATTAATATAATAAATATAATTTTTTAAAATTTAATAATTAATAATTTATATTATTTGGTTATTTTTTTATAAAGAAAAGTTTAATAAAATATAATATATTTTTTAAGTAAAATAATTTTTTTTTAAAATTAATTTATTTATAAATTTTGAAATAAAAAATAATATAAGTTATTAATTTAATATATAAAGTAAAATAATTTTTTTAATTTTATTATAATTAATAATTTTTATTTTTTTTTTATTATAATATTTTATAATGTAATTAATTATAATTTATATATTAATATAAAATGAAATATTAATATTAATAAGCTAATAGAAATTAATTAATAAATTATATTAATTTAAAAAAATATTATTTTAAATTAATTTTAAATATTATTATAATTTATTTTAATATAATTTTAAAAAAATTTTAATTATTAATTCTTTTAAAAAAAAAAATTTATAAATAAGTTTTAGCTTTAATTATTTTTTTTTAAAAGCCCATTTTATTTTTTATTTATTTATATAAAAATAATATTTATTAATATAAATATAATGTTAATAATAATTAATAATATTATTAAATTAAACTTAAATAATATTTTATTTTAAAAGGTTAGGATTTAAAGAATTTTTTATATTTATATTTTGCTTAATAATTTTAGATTTAGGGTTTATTATAATAATGTAATATCTTTATAATTTTATAAATTATTCGTAAGTTTTTTTTATAATAAATTTATAAAAAAAAGTATTTTTAAATTAATATAATTTATAATAATGATTGTTACCGCGGCTTTATTATTTATATTAATATTAATAATTTTCTAAGTTAAATTTTTATTATAAAATAATTTTTTAAAATTTTTGATTTTTTAAATGAAAATACCATATTATAATATAAAAATTTTCTTATAAAAAATAACGAAATAAAGCTATATAATAAGGTTTATTTATTTATTTTTACATTTTAAATTTTAATATATATTAATATAAATTTTATTAATATAAATTTATAAAATTTAAAATTATAAAAATAAAAAATACTTTTAAATAATAAATAAAAAATTTATATTTTTAATATTTTTAATATTAATATAACTAAGTATTTTTAATTTTAATTATAAATTAAAATATTTTATTTAAAATAACTTAGAATTTTAGTTTATTTTAATTAAAAAATATAATATATAAAATTTCTTTTAAAATCGGAATTATATAATATTTATTAATTATAAATTAATTTTAATTTTAAATTTAATATTACATTATAATATTTAATATAATATATTAAAAATTATAATATTTTATAAAATGATTATTTATTTATTATATTATATATTTAATATATTACTAGTAAATAATATTATAAATTTAAATTTTAATATATTTTGCAACCCCTTTTAGGTAAAAAAAAAAATATACTAAAAAAAATAAAAATTAAATATAATTAAATTTATTTAATAAAATTTATTATATAAAAAATATATAAAATTAATAAGTATCGTAAAAATTTACATTATAAAAAGATAATTAATTAATTTAATTAATAGGAAAATTAATTTAATTTTATAATTAATAAAATTCATTTTTTTTAATTAATATATTTAACATTATAATTTTATTAATAATTTTTTCATTTATTTTTTTACTAATTATAATGGGATTAATATTAAATGTTATTTTAAATATATTATTTAGTATATTAGTTATTTTATATATAATTAGCTAATTAAAAATATTGCTATTTTTAAATAAAATTTATAAATTCTTATTATTTTATATAAAATTTTAATATTTAAAATGATTTTTAAAAAAAAATTAAAATTATTTAATTATTATTTATTTTTATATATAAAAATAATTTTAAAATTAATTAATTATTATAAAAATTTTTTTAATCTTTATAAATTAAATAATAATAATATTTAATTATTTTAATATAAAAAGAAATTCCTAATATATTAATTTTATATCATATAAAAAATAAATAATATAACTTTAATATTTATATTATTAATTTCAAATTTATATTTAAAAGAATTATTAATAAAATAATTTAACTAAGATTATTTATTTTAAAAAAAATTATAATTTAAAAAAAAAAAGTTATTTAAAAATTATAAAGTTTAATTAAATAATAAAATAATCAGATATATTATAAAAACATTTATATTAATGTAAATTTAAATAATAAATATTTTTTTAAAGGGAAAAAAGGGGGTTAAATATATTAAGATAAAGCTAAAATCCATGTGGTTCGTTGTAAAATAAAGAAAAAAATTATATATATTTTTTTTATCATTTACCATGTGACATTTTTTATAAATACCATTAGATTTTAATTATATATTAAACTAGCGCTTTTTATAATAGGGGTAATTATATATTTTTTTTTATTTAAAGGTTTTATTAAATTATCGTTTAATATAAATATTTTTTTCATTAAGAAAAAACACTTAATCATTTTTATTATATTTAAGAAATTCCTCATTAAAATTATGAAAAAATAAATTAAAATGAAATTTATTATATGGTTATTTAATAGAATTTTTTTATAAAAAAAATTACCTAATAGGATTTTAATTAAAATAAAAATAGTTACGTAAATAACGGAATATAAATAAGTTTTTAATGGGATTAAATCGGGTTATTAATTATTCCCATTAATTTTATTATCTTTTTATAAAACTTTTTTTTTTAAAAATTACATTATTAAAATTTTTATTTTTTTTAAAAATAATTACTTAGGTATTATTTCCATTTTATTTATTATTACTTTTTTTATTATTATTTTATTTATATGAAAATTTAGTAAAAATAATTTATTAATATAATTTTTTAAAAGTAATTTTTAAATTAATTAATTTTAGCGTTTAAAAAATTATATTATCATATTGCCATTCTAAGCGATATTAATATTATATAACTAATTAAAATTTATATATATAAATTTAGAATTTAAAATTAAATTTTATATATTTATTTAAATAAAATTTTTTATTAAAATATTTATAAATGATATTCTAATAATAAATAAAAAAAAAAATAAATGAAAATAAATTTACATTTTTAATAATATATTTTTCACTAATTATAATACCATTAAAAATTTATATAATAATTTTAGAAATTTATTATTATATAAAATTAATAAAATAAATTTTATAAAATATAATAATTTAAAAAATAAATTATTTTATTATAATAAAAATTATAATATATTTTAAAATGATTATATTTTTTATAATTTTATTAAATATAATATTTTTAAAAGTATTTGCATTTTTTATATTTATATTTTTTATAAGATATTTTAAAATAATAAAAAATATAAATATACATTTATTAGCAAATAAAATAATTTTATTTATAAATATTAATTTACTTTATATTTATTATAATTCTAAATAAAATTACTAATGATATTTATATTTTAAAAATTTAATAAAACTTTTTATTAATTATAATTACGGTATATTTAGTAATCTAAAAAATCCATTATATATAATAATAAAACTAGGCAAATAAAAAAATATTTTTAATAAAAAATATATTAAAATTAAATAATTAAAAAAAAAAAATAATTAGAAAAATACCTTTTAATTATATATAAATTAAATATAAATTAATAGAATATAAAAAATATCTTTAAAATTATTTTATATAAAAAGAAATTAAAATAAAAAATTTTTTAAATGTAAAATGTAAATTTTATAATAATATGATATAAATAGAATTAATCAAAAGCATTATTAAATTAAAAACGTACTTTTACTATATTTATTTACTTTTAAAAAAATTATTTTTACGATATTACGATTAAATTTATTTATAATTTATTATAATATATATTATTAAAAAGAATTTAAATAAAAAAATTTTTTAATATAAAATATTTAATTTAAATTATTATTTTTTAATTAATTTAATTAATTTAATTAAATCGTAATAAAATTAATAATTTTAATAATTTTAATTTTCAATTCCTAATTAATATTAATTAAATTTAATTAATCAAATAAATATAATAAAAATTTTAATTCTTTATTATTTAATCTTAATTAAATGTAAAATTAATACGATATAAAAGTATATAAATAAGATTTTTTAGTGGAATTTCGCTTTTAATTTTTTAAAATAATTAATTATATTTAATTTCCGGTTAAATAATTTATTTATAACGCCATTTATAATCCGATTTATATTTTTATTTCGTATATTTTATAAATTAATTTATTTTTATATAAAAATTAAATGAAAATAATTAATTATTAAATAATTATTAAATTATAATTAAAAATATTTAAATATTAAAAAATTAAAATTTATTAAAATATAATTAAATTTTTATAACGTTAAAAAATAATTTAAATATTTAAATTAAATTTAAACGTTTAATAAATAAATAAAAATTAATAAATAATTAAAATTAATTAAATAAAAATTAAATTAAAAATAAAAATTTAAATTTTAATATTATTAATTTATAAAATAATTTTTATAAAATTATAAAAATTATATTTATAAATTATAATTATAAATTATAATTATAAATTATAATTATAAATTATAAATTATAATTATAAATTATAATTACGATAATTATAAATTACGATTATAAATTTATAAATTTATATAATATTATATAATTTATTTTTCGTATGATTTTATATGTAATTTTATATATAATTTTATATATATATATATATATATATATATATTAAAAAAAAAATTTAAAATTATAAAATAAAAAAATTTTTTTTTATATAAATTATTAAAATTATTAAAATTAATTAAAAAAAATATTTTAATATATAAAATTAAAAAAAATTAAATTATTATATATATTAAAATAAAAATTTATTATTTAAAATATTAAAAAATAAATAAATATTAAAAAATTTTAAATAATTAAAAATTTTTAAACGATTTATTAATAATTAATATAAAATAAATAATTAATTGCTTTCACTAGGTCTTAGTACGGTATTTGCCATTGTTTACATAAGCACTTAATGATTTGATTTTACCTGAAATTACTATTGCCTCCTTTTACAAGTATACCTTTCACGCCGCATACCCATACCCAGACCAAACCCATTAAGATGATTCTTCCCAACCCCCAAAACCAACTTCATCTTATAGTACCTTAGGTAGGTAACCGACTCCTGGTCTATTGCTTCTTCGCATCCCGAGCTGCCTTCTTCAAGGCCCGGTTTCGGATATCCTGGTGCATCTTCAAGTTGATCTTGATGCCGAGCGAGTGACCGATACCGATAGTGTTCTCGATGAACCAGGCCATCACAGCGTGACTCCAGTACGGCGTGTAGGTATAAGCCGTGCTCTGCCAGCCACCAGATCCCACCTTACCCAGGGCGGAACGCACCCACGGCTTCGGGCTTGGGATCAGCAGACTGGATCGCCGCACCTTGCTCATGGCAGTGGTCACGAGATAACTCAGACACAGCTGGACGTCGACGTTGCTCGACTTCAGCTCCTCGGCGAGAGCGGCCGACCAGTGCTGAAGGAACGCCTTGCTGCCCGAGTAGGTTGCCAGATACGGAGTCGGCATCCACCCGCCGAAGCTGCCCATGGTGATGATTAGACCACGCTTGCGAGACTGCATGCCTGGGGCGATGATCTTGGTGACCTTGAGGGTGCCAAGACAATTGATGGTGACGATGTCCTGTAGCTCCTTCGATTCCGTAAGGAGAAACGGAACCGGAATGCTGTGGCTCTGGCCGACGTTGTTGATGAGAATGCCCACGTCGAGATCGGCGACCAGCTGGGCAAGACGGGCGTAATCAGCATCGTCGTCGGCCGTGAAGTCCATGTCAAGCACCTTGGTCTGCAGTCCGGGGAACTTGCTCTCCAGCTCCCGGGACAGTGCTTCCAGCTTAGAGAGAGTGCGGGAGACCAGAACGAGGTTGAAACCCTTGGCGGCAAGCTGGGTTGCAAACTCCTTGCCTAGGCCGTCGGACGCACCCGTCACCACGGCCCAGGTGCCCTTCTTACCATATTTCTTGAGCTATGTGGCGGTTAGACCGGAAGTAATTCTCAAGACATAAATGTGTATCAAAAACTTACGCTAGTTCCACTGAGGACGAAGACGCTCAGGAATAAGCGGAGGAAGCCCAGTAGCTTGGACCCTACAAACAGGGCTCCCAGAACAGCAAAGACCAGCTGCACACTGGGCGGGATAGACGCCAGGGCGTCGTTCAATGAGCCCATTCCGACTGGAATTACAAGGAACAGATGATGGAAGTGATTTGGATGAATCGGTTTAATGCTCTATAACAACAGAGAGATTATTATATCCACCTTCAGAGCAGAAGCTTTTAGAAAAACACAAGATGGGAAAGGAAAGTAAGATTTCCTGATTCTGTGGTGTTGGGTGTTGGGGCTTTTGCTAGTGTCGTGCGGATCGGCGTTCAAGATCGAGTCTTCCGCTGAGGTGGGAGACATGATACCCTCTTCGGCTAGTCTGCCTGGGTTTATCCCGTCATTACCAGGCACAAGTCATCAATAGCTCTAGAGCTCAGCCAGCTCAGCTTGAAACTTCCCAGCCCGAAATCTTGGCATTAGCTATAAGCGGGTATTTCTGATAGTTAGGTAACCGCATCGACCCACTTTTGCAATACCCCCCCATTTATAATAATAATTAGAATTTATCTTTTTAAATTAAAAATAAAATAATTTAATGATAAATAATTTAATTAAATTATAAAAAATTATTTTTTTTAAAATTTTTTTTTAAATAATTAATTTAAATATTTAATATATTTTTTTATATTTAATTATATTAATATATTTAAAAATAAAAAATATTTATTTTTTTTATTT
>MU376484.1:0-14733 GCA_022495205.1 Hypoxylon sp. FL1150 | reverse complement strand
GAAATTTTTTATTATATTAATTAATATATTTTTAATAAAAATAAAATATATAAATATTTTAATTTTAAAATTATTTATATTTTTAAATATTATTTAAATAATTTTTAATTTATTATAATTTTATTATAATTTATATAATAATAAAAAAATCTATATTTTTTAATTTTAAACTTTAATAAATTTAAATATTATTTAGAAATTTATTATATATTATATTAAATTAAAAAGATAAATAATTTTTATTATTATATTAAATTTAATATTATTAATATTTATAATTTTTAAATTTAATAAATTTATATTTTTAACCATTTACTTATTATATTTTAATTATTAAAAAATAAACTTTAATTATAAATTTTAAATTTATATTTATTAATTTAAAATAATAATAAATATAAATTTTAATTATAATAAATAACTAATATATTATTAATTATTTTTTTAAATAAATATTTAATTAATATATTATTTTTTAATTTTATTTATAAATTTTTTAAAATATAATAAAAATTTTCCCATAATAAATCTAAATTAATAAAAATTATTATATAATATCATAATAAATAATTTATTAAAATCCATATCTAATTAATTATAAAAAAATTATAATTAATTATTAATTTAATATAAAAAAAAACCTATTATTATAAAATATTTATTAATAATAAAAATATTAATTTTTTTTTATAATAATGATTTTATATTTAAAATCTTACCTTTTTTTTTATTTTTATTATTATTATTTTTAATTTTATTAAACTTAATAATTAAATGGATTATAATATTATTAATATTAGCCTTAATAATTTTAAATATCATTATAATTTAAATTCATTTACAAATATTTTTTTTTTTAAAAGCTTATATAAGTATTTAGATTATAATATTTTTATTAATATTTCTTTTTTTTTTAAAATAATAAAATAATTAAAAAAAATATAAAATTTAATTATTATATAAAAGGTTATTTATAATTGTTTTAATTTTAAAATGAATTTGATTAAATTAACCTAAATAATAAAATATAATATTTAAAAAAATAATTTATTTCTAATTTAATATTATTTTTTAAATTAAATTTTTATTAATATTAATCTATAAATATCTAAGATTATAATAAACCTTAATATATATAAAATAAATATAAATAAAATTAAGATTATCGTTTATATTAATAAAAATTAAATTTATATTATCATTTAAATTTTAATTTAAAAGATTTATATTATCATTTAAATTTTTTATTAAAATATAAAATTAATTTTAATTTTCCATGGTAAAAATATTAAAATATATAGATATAGCAAATACTTTATTTGTTTTTTTAGTAAGTTTTTATAATTTAATGGCATTATAAATATTTAATTTTGATTTCTAATTTTTAATATCCTTAGTAATAATATTAATTTTATAATTATATTTTAATAAAAATATTTGGAAAATAATATTAATTTCCTAAATAAATATATAATAATATTTAAATTTAAAAGCAAAGGATATTTCTATTATTTTAATTATATTATTAATTTTAATATTATATAAAAATTATTATATATTATTTTTAATTATAAATATTAAAATTTTATTAATTTTATTAATATAAAATTTAATATTAAAAATAAATATAAATAATTTTTTATATTTATAAATTTCTTTTATTTCATTATTTTTATTTTTATAAAAAAAAATTCTTTTATTAATATTAAATATAAAATTAACATTTATATTATTCTTATTTATTTATATAATTTAAATTTTTTTATTATATTAAATATTCTTATAATTTTTTTTTATTAAATTAAAATTATTATTATAATATTAGATATAAAGCTTAGTTTTTATAATTAATTTTTATTAGATTTTAGGGATTAAATTTAAATTTAAAAATAAAAATTTCTGTTAAAGGATAAATAAAACTAAATAAATAATTACATTTTGATAATAAATGATATTTTTAGTAAAATCAAATAGATATTTTCCTATTAATAATAATATAAATAACTTTTTTTATTATTTAAAATATTAATAAAATCACCTAATTTATAAAATAAAAGAAAATTCGGTATATTTATCGATAAATTTAAATAACTTTTAAATAATATTAATTATAAAAATATAATTATAAAAATATAAATTTTTAAAAATTAAGTTATAATTAAAATAAATTTCAAACCTATTTAATTTAATATTAATAGTAAAATATAATACTTTTTTTTTATTATAAAATTCTTAATTATTATTAGAAATAATAATAATAAAATATCATAAATAAAATTATTATTAATAAATAATAAAATATATTATATTATAATATAATTATTCCCATTTAGAAATAAAATTATAAATTATTTTATAATCTAATAAAAAATTATAAATTTTAATTAAAAAGATTTTTTATTTATTAAAAATATAATTAAATATCCATAAAATAAAATTCTAAGCAATTTTAATTTTATTTTTAATATTAATAAATTTAAGATATTTTTTTAGACGGTTAATAATCGTAATTATTAAAATAACTTTTTGATTTATAAAATAATTAAATTTAATTATATAATTAATAATATATTAAAATAATATTAATATTTATATTTATATAAAGATTTAAATTTAATTATAATTATAATAAAAAATAATAATTATAATTTTATTTTATTTAGAATAATTTATCATTATATATCTAATATAAAAAACACTTTTTTTATTAATATATATCTATTTAATAAAAACCTAGGGATAATTAAATTAATAAAAATATATTATTATATTACTTTAATTTTTTTTATTATTTTTAAAATATTTAAAATAAAATAAAATATATTTATAAGATTATATTCTAATAATAATAAATTATGTTTTTTTTTCTCATTTAATTTTAAAAAAATCTAAATCTTTTTAAAAAATAATAAATAATTTTAATTTATTTAATATATAATATTTTTTATTAAAAATATTATAATTAAAGATTTCTTAGAAATATTTATTTATTTAGTAAAGAAATTCAGCTTTTTTTTCTTTAATTTTATAATTAGTTAAATTAATTAAATAATTTTTAATTTTAATATTATTAAAATATTATAAAAACCTATGAAAATATAATATATAATGCTTATTAATTTCTAAATAATTAAAATATTTATTAATAAATTTAAAAGCTTTATCCTAAATTAAAAAACGCATTATCTTATTAAAAAAAACTTTAATATAAATATAAAATCATTTAATTAAAAATACAAAATTTTAATTAATTTTTTTAATTTAAATATATTATTTTTTTAAAAAATAATAATCTAATAAACTCTAAAGCTTTTTAATATATTAATTACTTTTAAATATATAACTTATTTATATTTAAATAAAAAAATTCATATTATTAAAATTAATAATAAATTAAATAGAAAATAAATTATATTAAAAAATTATACTTTTAATTTTATCCCTAATAGTAATTTTCTTTTTATTTAAAAAAAATTATTATTAATTAAAAATATTAATTTCTTTTATTAAAATTTTTATATTAAAATCTTTTATATTATTTTTATTATAAAATTAATAAGTAATTTTAAAAAATTTCTTTTTAATTATAATTTTATAAACCTTTTAAATTTTTTTAAATAATTTTTTAAAAGCTTAAATTTTATTTATTTTAAAATTATTATTTTTAATAATTTAATTAAATAAGAAAAAAAGAAAAATATAATAAATAATAATTATATTATTATAATAACGAAATAAAATATTATTTTAAGTTTTAATATTAAAATTTTTCTTTTTATATTTTTTTATATTAATATATTTTTTATTATTAATAAAAATAAATTTATTAAGCTTATAAAGAAAAATTTTTAAAAATATTACTAAGAAAAAATTAAAATTTATATAAAATAAAAAGCTAATATTTAAAAAAATTTAAATATAAAATTTATTATTATAAAATATAATTTTAATATTTTCCGGGTTATTTTACATTAATAAAATAATATTTTTTATTTAAATAATATTTTATAAAAAATTAATTAATTTAATTTCATTAAAACATTTATCTTAAAATTTAAAAAATTTAAATGAAATTATTATAAAATAAATATTAAAGAAATTTTTATTTTAGAAAATAAATTAATTAATATTTTTTTTTTATAAATCATTTCTTATAATATTATTTAATATTATTAATCCTTTAATATTATAATAAATATTAATTTAATTATTAAAAAAATAATCTAAATTATCTTTATAAAAAATATTAAATTTAATATCAAAAAAAAACTTATTAATAAAAAAAATTTCTTTTATATTAATGGAAAAAATAATTTTAATAAAAACTTTATTATTTATGAAAATAAATTTTAATAAATCTTTATTAAAAATATAATTAATATAATTTGTAATTTCTTTTTTAATATCTAATATATAAATAATTAAATTAAAAATACTAAGTAATAATATTTTATTTTTATTTTAAAATTATATATTTTAAAATATCTTATCGATTAAAATAAAAATATATTAATAATTACGTTTTTTTAATAATTATATAATTTTTATTATGAGATATTTTTACAAAATAAAAAAATATTTTAACGTTTTTTTATTTAATTTTAATTAATTAATTTAAATAATATGAATATTATTTATAATATTTTTAATAAAATAAAATAATATATAAATAATATAATAAATATTATTAATAAATATAATAATATAATTATAAATTTAATAATAAATTTAATTCGAAAATTAATTAAATAAAAAATCTAATATAATTTTAATAATAAAATTAAAAATTATTTTAATAATTAAAAATTATTTTTTAAAAAAATTAAATATTTTAATTAATTTAAAAAAAAAATAAATATAAAATATTCGTAATATATTTAATTTATAATTAATAAATAAATAACCATATTTTATTTTAAATTAATATTTATTATAAATATAAATAAATTTTATATTTTAAAAAAAATAATTTATATAATTAAAATAATATTTAAATAATTTAAAATTATTAAATAAAAAATTAAATTTATATGTAAAAAATTTTTAAAATGCTTATTAAAAATAAAATAAAAATAAATTATAAGTAATAAAATTAATGTTATTTATAAAATATTAAATAAAATAAAAATAATCCGACCGGAAATCATATTGCGCTTAAACCTAGAAAAATTCGGCCGTATTAGTCAGCAAATTCCAGGAAATTCTCGTTTATTACTAAGTAAAATATTGGAAAATATGTTTAATTAGCTGATTGGTCAAATTTGCTGGAGGCGCCGGAGGATGCACCCAATAAAATCGCTCGCATTCGAATCTTTCCCGTCTTGGCTGCAGAAGCCATCCAAATTGAAGCTATTCGCAACCCCATCAAATTCGATTAATTGACTGAACCTGAAGCTATTTGCAACCCCATCAAATTCGATTAATTGACTGAACCTGAAGCTATTCGCAACCCCATTGAATTCGATTAATTGACTGAACCTGAAGCTATTCGCAGCCCTGTCGCAATTCGACTAACTGACTGAACCTGATGCTATTCGCATTTCTGTCACGATTGAATAATTAAATAATTAATTGATTGATTGATTGATTGATTAATTGATTGATTGATTGAAATTGAAGCTATTCACAACCCCGCCGTTTCCCGGCTAAACCCCGGCTCCAGCCAATATGGCCGAAACGCCCCCTCCGCCGCAAGGCTGATAGGCCTTGCGGCCCTTGACTTCCGGTTAGATCCTGCGTGTTTTTGTTTTTTTGATTGATTAATTGATTAATTAATTGATTAATTGATTAATCAATTGATTAAAGCTCTTGACCTCCCGGTCGGCCCCTGCGCTTGCGCGGGGGAAATTTTTAAGCGTGTTTTTATTTTTCTAAATAATAGCCGTCGGGGCTATTAGAAGCCGATCCCCGGGAGGTCGGAAGTAGCCCCGGCGGTTATTATTCGGAAAAATAAAAACACGCTTAAAAATTTTATTATTTTAACGGTAATTTATTTATATTTAATATTTTTTTTTAGAATATTTATATATAAATATATTTATAATAAATAAATATAAATTAAAAAAAAATATATATTTTAAATTTACATTTTTTATTTTTAAAAATATAATTAATATTAATTAAAAAATTATTTATAAAATTACATATCATTTTTAAAAATAAAATTATATTAATATTAATTTAAAATTAAAAATTTTTTTATAATATAAAAATAATATTATTAATATAAATGTTAATTTAAAATTAAAAATTTTATTATATTTTAAAAATATTATAATCGATATAATTTAAATTATTTAAATTAAAAAAAATTTTAAATAAATTAAATTAAAATTTAATAATAATATTATTAAAAATAAAAATTAATATAAAACCGCTAATAAAATATTATTATTATTTAAAAAATTTAATATTTATAATAAAAAAATTATTTAAAAAATCATTAATACTTATAAATATAAATTAATTATTAAAAAAAAATTATTATATATAATAATATAATTTTATAATTTTTTAAATATTAAAATTAAATATTAAAACGTAAATTAAAAATTAATAAAAATAATATTAATAAATAAAAAAAAATAAAAATATATTAATAAATATTTAAATAAAAAATATCTTTTATTTTTTAAAAGTATTTTTATTAATATAAAAAGTAAAAAAAAAATTAAAAATAAAACTAATAAATATAAAAAAATAAGCGTTAGTAATAAAATTAAAATTAAAATTAAAAATTATACCATTTTAATTAAATAAAATTAACTAAATATTATTTTATTCCAAAAGATTTAATTAATATTTCTTTTAAAATGATATATTATATTATATTATATATTTAAATAATAAATAAATTTATAATATATAAAAATATTAGAAATAATAAATGAATAAAAAATAATAAAATATAAATCTAAATATAATTTATTATAAATAAATGAAAATTAATATTAAAATATTAAATTATATTTTTTAAATATTATTAAATAATATATATTTAACATTTAGAAAAGATTAAATATTCATTATCACAAAGAAATTACTATAATAATAATAATAAAAATAATAATAATTAAAATAACAATTAAAAAAAATAAATTTTATTTTATATTTTTAAACTTATATTATTTATTTTTATTATAATTTATTATTTAAATAAATAAACATAATATATATGGGATAAAAAATAATAATATATGGCATAAATAAAATAATAAATTAAAACCTAAATAAAAAATATATAATATTAAATTTTTTATTAATTTTTAAATCTAATTTTTCTATTTAATATTATTTTTTTTATAATTATCTAATTATATTATTATTTAATTTAACTAATAATAATATTTATAATCTTTTTTATATTTAATTACAAAGTAAATATTTATTAATATTATTACGATTTAAATTTAAAAATCTAAATTTATATTATTATTAATTTCATAAATATTTATAATAAAAATATTTAATTTATCAAATAAAACAAAAAAAAAATCATTTTTAAAATTAAAATTCTTATACTTTTAATTATTATGAAATTTATTAATAATAAAAAATTTAATTAATAGAAATTTTTTAATAATATATATTTCATTTTTAATACGTATATATGGTATGCTAATATTTCAAATTTCCATAAAAAATCTATTATAATAATTTAAAATATCATATATAAATTCTAATTTAAAATAAAAATTTATAACGATTTTAATATAATTAATAATTATTAAATTTTAATGATAATTTTTATTAATAATATTTAATTATAAATTTATATTTATTAATTTTTTATAAATAATAAATTAATTTATAAAGTTATTAAATTTTATAATTACTAATCATAATAATTTTATTATTTAATTTAATTAAATTAAAATATTTTATTTAAAATATATTCATTATATACCGGAAATTAAAACCTTAATTATTAAATTTATTTTTATAAATAAATTATAAAAACACAAAATCTTTCTAAAATTATAATATTACCTAAACTTATTTAATAAAAAAATAAATATTAATTTCTTTACGAAAAAAGTATATTTTTTTTTCATATATTTAATATTTAATAAAAATGTTAAATATTAATAAACTTAGGCTTTTAAGATAAAGAAATTAAATTTTATAAATAATAAATATTTATTTTATATAAATTATATTATAAAAATTCTAAAAGAATATTTCATTAATAAAGTAAAATATAAAAATAACATTTCATTAAGTAAATTATTTATATATATTATAATAATAAAAAAAAATTTACACTTAATTATTACCCTAATTAATTTAATTCTAAATATAATTATAATTACAATTTAAATAATAATATAATATAATTTATTAATAATATAAAAAAAATAAAAAATAAAATAAAAAATATTTATAAAATAATAAGCAATTATTAAAAAATAAATAATATTTTATATGCTTATATTATAATATTTATTTCCCTTAAAAAACATTAAATAAATCAAATTATTTTTAAAATGTAAACGTACCTAAGAATAATACGAATGAAAACTTATATATATTAAAACGATAATATATGTAATATATAAAAAAAATAGTAATTTATTAAAAAGTTAAAAAAAAAAAAAAAAAAAAAAAAAAGGCGGATAGGAAAAAATTAAAAATAAGAATTCTAAATAAGGGTTTTATATAATATAATTTCTTTTATAAAAAAACTATCTTTAATAATAAATCTTTTTATTATTAATTTTATAATGAATTAATTATATAATTAATAAATATAAATAAATTCTTTATATAAATAAATTAAATTATAAAAAATATTAAGTAAAATAAAAAAAATATTAATAATTATTATTTAAAAAAATATATTTAAATTAAATTTAAAGAAAGTCCTAAAAGATATATGCCATTATTTTAAATTAAAAAAAAAAATATAATTGAAATATACACCTATAATTTTAAAATAATAGCTATTATAATTATGAAAAAGAAAAAAACATAAGATTTATATTTAAATTATAACGATCATTTTTACTTTATAATTTATTATATTTAATGCGCCATACTATGGTTTTTTTACCTTTGCCTTTGCCTTTATTTTTATTATTATTATTTAATTAAATAATTTTACTTTCCATTAGTAATAAATTTAATTTAAATTTTATATTTTAATTAATATTAATATTATTTTTTTTTATAATTTATTTATTATTAAGATTAATATAATTTATATTATTAAAATTATTATTTTTTTTAAAATTAAATACATTTATATTTAAAAGAAATTTATAATTAAAAAATTAAAATAATATTTTAAAACGCTTTAATAAACGATTAAAATCTTTATTATATATATTATTAAAAATATTTTTATTATAAAGAATTTTATTATAATGAATTTTAATATTATAATAATTAAAATCGAAAATATATAAATTAACCGGATAAATAAATATTCCATTAATAAATAATAACCCTGGGAGTACTAAATTAAAAATAATAATAAATATATTACTTTTAATATTTTTTATTTTAATTATTTTTAATTAATATTTAATTTCAATATAATTTTAAAACCCATAAGTTCTAAATTAAAATTTATATTTAATATTAATGATATTTTATTTTTTAATTATATCCCCCTTTTTAAAATAAATTTTAATTATTTATAATTTAAAAATCTTAATTTTTACCGTAAGATTAATAAAAAATAACATAATAATATTATTAAAAATAAACTAAATAAAATAAACGAAAAAATATTTAATAGGAATTTTACTTATAATATTATATTATAAATTATAATATAAATTAATAATTTTAAAATTCCTAATGCCTTTGGTTAATATGTAAAATATATAAGTAATTAATATATATAAATTTAATTAAATAATATATTTAGCGGCATAACATTTTAAGATTAATGTAAAATTATTTTAATTTAATATATAATAAATATTTTAATAAAAAAATAATAAATTTAATATTCCATTAAAAATATTATTATATTATATTAAAATAAATATACTATGCTTTCGTATAAAATTCTAATTAAACTAATCTTTAATTATTATTAAATAAATATAATTAAAATAAAATTTAAATTTAATCTTAATAAAGTAATAAATTTCACTAAGAAATTCCTAATTAATATAAAATAATTTAAATGATATATAATCCTTATTTTTCTTTTTTTATATTTTATATTCCTCCTTTTTAATTTTTTTTAATAATTATTTTTTTTTTTTTTTTAGTTTTTTATAATATACCGGTTATTATTAAAAATAAATTATAAAATGAATTTATAAATATAAGTTATTTTTATTAGGAATCTTAATTAATCCGGTTAAACTAATAATAAACCATTATATAAAAATAAATATCTAAAAAATTAGCATTTATTTTAGAAAAAGCTAATGATTAAAATTTAAAATAATAAAATAACGAACTAAAAAAATTTATAATATTAAAAACTAAAAATATTATTAAAAATATATAAAATTAATTATTATATTTATAATCTAATAAATAAATAAAATAAATAATATAAAAAAATATATATTAAAAATATCTTAGAATAATAAATAATATTTAAAAATAATAAAATAATGAAATTTAAATATATTATTTTTAAATAAAATAATTTTATTTAATTTAAAAATAACTTAGAAAAAATAATAATTAATATAATGAAATTATAAATATTAAAATAATTAAAATAATTTATAATTTTTATAGCTTAATATATAAAAATAATAATGTTTTTTATATAAAATATTATTTTTAAATATATTAATAAAAATTAAATTAATTTTAAAAAAAAAAAATATATTATAAAAAAACTTAGTTTAAAAATATCTTTTTTTATTATAAACCTATTAATTTTTTATAATAATATATATAATGTAATATATCATAATATAATTAATATTATTATTATTAAAATTATTAAAATTAAATATTAATTTTAAATTAAAATAATTTAAATAATAAATATTAATAATATATAAAAATTATTAATATAATTAAAATAATAAAAAAAATATAATATTATAAAAGTATATTTTAAATATAATAATTATATATTACATGGGAAAATAAATTAAAAAGATTTTTTTATTATTAAAAAAATAATATAATAAGAAAATTTAAATTTATAATATTTAAAATCTTAGAATATATAATATTTTTAAATCGAAAATATATTTACGTATATACCTAAATATTATATATTATTTAAAATAATATAAATAAAATAATTTAAATTTATTTATTAATATAAATAAATAAATAATTATAATAATTAATATAAATAATTAATATATTATTTAAATTAATATAAAATTTTTTATTTTATAATTATAAATAAAACGATTATAAATATATTGCGATTTGCTATTTGGAAATTCGGCTAGCTAGTTGATTTGGTCCGGAGCTTACTTATAAAGAGCTTGCCGGAAATGCATACCGCTAATTAGATTTTAAAAAATATAACGATCTTTTTAATTTCTTAATTATAAAAGTTATTATTATTTACTATTAATAAATACTTAACATAATAATTATAAACCTAGTAATATTAGATTATAATTAATTATTATTATATAAGTATAAAATTAATAATATTAATAATTTATTTTTTTTTTATAAAAAAATTTTCACTTTATTTTTACTTTATTATTATGGCATTAATTATAAGTCTAATTAAAGTATTCAGCGCTATCAAGATAATAAAACTCAAGAGCTCTGATAATTAATTTAAATGGTATATCCAATGTAAATACCAAGCACATTAACGTGGGATTTAATTAACAATCAACCCCGATGCTTCCGATTCCGATGCGGTATCAACCCAAGTTTCCCTTCCATTAACATACGATTATATATAACAAATTAAAATAGATTATCATCTTCAAAAATACGAAGAGCATATAAAAACATGGGAAATATTAGATAAAATTACATGAAAACGCAAGCCTATTGCCCCAACTATATTAACACACAAAGAGATTAAAGTAAAATATAATAATAAATATAAAAATTATTTAATATATTTATTTGATTGGTTAGTAAAATCCATGCGTAATATTATTATATAAAATTAAATTATTAAATTTATTAATTTTATAATTTTAACTTTTATTTTAATTAAACTTAAATTATTATATTTTGATTATAAATTCTTTTTATAATAAATATTTTATTTACTTAAAAAGCACTATATATTTTCTAATAATAATATATTTTATATAATTTAAATTTAATATATATAAGTTTTATTAATTAATATTACTAAATATCCTAAAAAATAACTTATTTAATAAAAAAGAATTTTTATTAAAGTAAGGGTAAAAAATATATTAAAAATATAAAATTAATTAGGTATTAAATAATTTTTATTAATTATCAAAGAATTTGACTTTACCTAGACGGATTAATAATTCTTAGAATTCGCTAAAATAAAAGCTTTTAGGTTAAAATAAATATCTTTTAAAAATTTTACTCGTTAATATTTAATAAAATTTCATTAAAAGGCATCCCATTGCTTAATACCCAAACATTTCGGCGGCTAATATATAATGATTATATTAAAAAAATATTTTTATAAAAATAAATATTATTAGGCTTCGCAAACATACCATAGATTTAAATATGCGATTTTTAATGGGAAAAATATAGAGCTCTATGATCCGCTTAGCCCTAAAAAATATAAAGAAATAAAAGCGATTTACTTTTTAAATCGATAAAAATAACTTAAAGTTTACATAAAAATAAATGATTAAATAGATAATAACCTAATTAACTTAATTAATTAAAATATAACTTTTTAAACTAAAGGTAATAAGTACTAGTAATTCCATTTCATAAGGATAATCATTTTAATTAAAAAATATAATTAATATAAAAGATTTTACATTAATCTCTTAAAAATTACAATTTTAATTCAAAAGATTAAAAAATCTAATAATAATTAACTATTATAATAAAAAATATTTATTTATTTTAATTTAAAAAATTAAAAAAACTAATAATAATTAATTATTATAATAAAAAACATTTTTTTTATTAATTTAAGAAATTAAAAAATCTAATAATAATTAATTATTATGATAAAAAACATTCTTTTATTTTAACCTAAAAAATCAAAAAGTAATAATAATCAATTATTATAATAAAAAATAATTCCCTTACCCTAAAAGATTTAAAAACTAACTAGGTAAAAGGTAAATTCTCAGTTATTTCATTTTTTATTTATTACAAAGTTACATACATAAGGGATATATACATATAAAATCTATTTCATTTATTTTTAAATAAGCAAGATATATATATAATTAAATAATTATCAAGGAATTAAATTTTATTTTCATAATTATCTATTACTATTAATAACTTTAAGAAATATATTATAATTTATTATTTAAAAGCTTAGTTAATTAGTTAATCCGGTTTAGAATTTACTTATAAAAAACTCGCTGGGAACGCACACCGCTAATTAGATTCTAAAAAATATAATAATCTTTTTAACTTCCTAATCGCAAAAGTTACTATTACCCGCTATTAGTAAATGCCTAACGCAATAAAATATAATTATTAAAATAAAATAATATATAATTTTAAATATTAATTTTTTTTACATATAAATAAAATATTTAAGTAATTAAATTAAAAAAATTATATTAAAAATAACATTTAATTTTTATTTAATTAATTATATATATATTAAATAATTTTCAAATATAAATTAAATTAATAAATATAATTTATATTAAATTAAAATATATATATTTTAAATTTAATATTAAATATTTATAAATGCTAAATAAATAAAATAAATAAATAATTAAAATTATATATTTAATTTATATATATTTATTTATTTTTAATAATTTTAACTTTTAATTTTACTATTTTTTTTTTAATAATAATATTTTTTAATTAATATAAATAATTATACTAATAATTCCTAAGTAAAAGCTTTAAATTATAAAAAATTTCTAAAGCTTAAAACTCTAAATTATTTTTAATAATATAATTATAATAATAATATAATAATAAAAAAAAAAATATTTATTTAAAAAATATAAATATTAAATTATTATAATAATTTCATTAAAAATTAATAATATTTTTTTTATATATTATAATAATAATAATATTAATATCATAAATATTAATAATATTAATTTTAAACCATTTTAATTTAAAAATTTTAAAAATATAAAATATAATATTTATATTATATTTAAAAATAAAAAAAAAAAACCATATGAAAAAAATAATATTTACATTTTATAAATTATTATATATCTATAGGCTTTTTAAATAAAAAATAAAAATATTATTAATATATAATTATTATATTAAATAATATTTTTAATTTTACATAATAATATTTAAATATAAATAAATAATTTAATATAAAGAAAAAAAAATATTTATTAATTATTTAAAATTTAAATGCTTAGATATTATGAAATGGTAATTTCACTATTTAAAATTAATAAATTTTATATTTATTCCTTAGATAAATATCTCATAATTTACGCCCATTAAAATTAAAATTTAAAAATAATATATTTTAAAAATTATAAAAAAAAAATATATTTATTAAATTAAATTTCCATTTTAATATAATAAATAATTAAAATAAAATATATCTAAGATATAAATTATATTAATTTTATATTTATATTTTATTTAATAATAAAATAATTAAAAAATATTTTTAAATTATATAAAATATAATATTATTATAAA
>MU376483.1:0-14954 GCA_022495205.1 Hypoxylon sp. FL1150 | reverse complement strand
AAAATTAAAATTTAAAAATAAAAAAAATAAAAATTAATTTAAAAATATTTTTATAATAATATATATAATAATAAATTTATAATATATATATTATTCTTATATACTAATTAAAAGTGATTTTTAATATATTAAAAATAATATAATATATAAATTTTAATAGAAAAATAATTAAAAAATTAAATAAAAAGTTTTAATAATAAAAAGAAAATATTTAGAAAAGTTTTTATTATATTAATATTAACCTTATTATTATTAAATTATTTATTTTTAAATATAAATTTTTTATAAATAATAAAGATTTAAATTTATAATTTAATTATAAAATCTTTTTAATAAAAAAATTAAAAATAATTTATTTAAAATAATAAAAAATTTATTATATTAAAATTTAATTAAAAATAAATAAATAATTCGAAATGTTTTTATTAGCGAAATTTACATAATAATCCATAATATAAATATAAATATAATAATAAATATAATATTAATAATGATTATAAAATAATTTATTATTAATATAATATTAATAGTAATTTATATAAATTTATTTTTATTATACGAATGTTTTATTAAATTAAAAATAATTAAAAAAAAATAATTAATAATTAATATTATATCGTTATAATAATTATATAAATAATAAGAAATTTATAATATAAAATAAATATATAAAAATAATAATCCGGCAAATGTAATAATTAAATTAAATATTAATAAAACTTTTATATAATTTATTAATAATAATAATATTATAATAAAATTATAAAAATAAATAAAAAAAAATTAATTTTTTTTTATATTTATAATATTATTATTATTATTATTATTATTATTATTATTATTATTATTATTATTATTATTATTATTATTATTATTATTATTTTTATTTTTATTAATATTATTATTTTTATTATTATTTTTATTATTTAAAGATTTAAAAATTAGTTTTTTTTTTCCTTAAAATATTATTATTATTATTATTTTATTAAAACTTATTAAAATTTACCAAATTTATTTTAATTTATTAATATTTTTTTATAAATATTCTTAGATATTAATTTAATATTTAATATAAATAACATTGCTAATAATAAAAATAATGAATTAATTTAAAATTAATTTTAATAATTTAATTATACGATTTATACGATCGGTTTTATCATTATAATAAAATTATTATAAATATTATTTATTTATTATAAACTAATTAATTAAATTTTATAAAGTTTTTTTTAAATTAATTTATATTTTTTAATTAATAATTTAATATTAAATTAATAATTATATTATAATAATAAAAATAAAAGAAATTATTAATTAAATTCCAAAATTAATTAATATTATTATTTATAAATAATAAACTAAATAAACCGTTTTATCGGATATTTACATAATAAAATTAATTAAATATATTTCATTATAATATTAAAATTTATTAATTCATAAACCTGATAAAAATCAAAATAATATTAATATTTTACAAAATTATTTACATAAATAAATTAGCAAATTCTATTAATAAAAAAAATATAATTTACTATTAATTTTAATATATTAAAGCTTTTTTTTAAATTTATTACTCTAAATTAATTTTTATTAAAATATAATACCGGTATATTTCTTATAAAAAATAATATAATAATTAGCCATGATAATTTCATTATGATAAAAAAAAATTACAAAAAATTAAAATTTTTCGAAAAATTTATTTTTCCTAAATATTTTTCTTTAAAATATTAATAAATATAATCATTAAAAAATAAAAAATTTACCTTTTAAAAAAAATAATAATTTCATTTTATATATTTATTTTTTATATAATATATTAGAAAATAATTTATATAATAAAATAATTATAACGCTATTATTATTAATATTAAAAATAATAATTTTCATTATAAATAATTTTATATTATTTACTAATAAAAATTTACAAAGCTAATTATTTTATATATTTATTATTATTTTAAAAAAATATATTAACGTAAAATAATTATATAAATATAAAAAAGAAATTATTAATATTAAAATTATAATCATATAATTAATATATAATTATAATTCATTATATAAATTGCTTTTAGTAATTTACTTATTTAAAATAAATTTAAATTAATTATATATATTATATTTATATTATTATTATATAATAATTCTTTTTCTTATGAACATATTACTTATAAAAACTTTATCCTCCGATAATAATTATTAATATATATAAATAAAATAAATATTAATATTTAATAAATTAATTTTTAAAGAATATTTTAAATATTAATATATTATTTAAAATATTAATTTATTTTATATAATAATATAAATATTAAATAATATTAATATATTAATTAAATATTAATATTTTATTTTTTTAATTATTTATATTTAATTAAATAATTAAAATAAAAATGCTTTTTTATTTTTTATATATTATTAAAATTAATAATAATATTAGAAAAATAATAAAATAAATTAATAATTAATTATTATTATAATATTAATAATATATATTATAAAATAAATTATTAAATATTTATATATTTAATAATAATATATATAAAAATATTAAAATATAATTATTATAAAAAACTTTAATTTTAATTTCTAAAAATAAATTCAAATATATTAAAATTTAAATTATTAATATTTATATTAATAATCTTATAAAATTATTCTTGAATTTTAAATAAATGAAATTATATTATTATATAATAAAAAACTTAATTATATAATATTTCATATTATTCGTTTTAAAAAAAAAACACATGTAATTATAATTTAAATAAATATTATTAAAATTAAAAAGAAATTTATATACATATTATTTTTAAAATTAAAACTATATATATAATTTTTATATAATATTATTATTAATAAGAATATATGAAAAATAATAAAATATTTTTATATTATTTATTTAATTAAATATAAATATTTAAAAATTTAAAATATTAATATATAATAAATTTATATATAATATATAATAAATTTAATTATTATTTTAATTATTAAATTAATATGAAAATAATATATTATAAAATAATATATTAAATATTAATATTAATAATATAATTAAATTAATATTTATTTTATTTTTATATATTAGAAAATAAATATAATTTTTTATTAATAAAAATATCAATATTAATTTATGAAAAAGAAATATTTAATTAATTAATTATTTAATTAAATATAAATATTTTATATATTAAAATATTAAATTTAAATATTTTTAAAATATATTATTTAATTTATTTAAATTAAAGAATTATATAAAATATTTATAAATAATTATATAATTAAAATAAAATTAAATTTTTATCCGATAAAATATTTTTAAATAAAAAAATATCAAAATTATAAAACAATTTTTTTTTATATTTTAAAATTATTTATTATTAAATTTTAATAATAATAATTTCATAATTTTAAATATAATTTTTATATATTTATATAATTAATTTAATATATAAAGCTTTTACGTAATCCACTTAATTATTAATAGTCGAAATATTTTATAATTATAAATTCTAATAATTTAATTTTATATTTATTATAAATTTATTTTTATTTATAAATATTTTGAAATTAAAAAAATTAAATTCTTTTAATTATTATTATATTTATAATAATTATAATTCTATAATTTTATGAATTTAATTTAATTAAATATAAATATTTAAAAAATTAAAATATTAATATTTAAATATTTTAAATATAATATGAAATATTTTTATTATAAAATAAAATAAATAATTATTTTAATTAATAAATTAATATTAAAAATATATATTAAAAAAAGATTTTAAATATTAATATTTTTAATATATTTAAATTAATATTTATATATAATTAAATAATTAATTTTAAAAAGTTTTTAATATTTTTATTATAATAATATTTCGTATATTATTTTAAAAATATTATATATAATTTTTTATATAAATAATTTAAAAAAATATTAATATAAATGAATATATTTTTTAAAAAAAAATAATAAAATATAATTAATAAAAATATTTAATAATTTAATATATAAAATAATATAATATTAATAAATAAAAATATTTTTATAATAAATATTAATATTTTAAATTTAAAATAATTATATATAATTTAATAAATAATATAAAAATTTCTTATTATTTTTATTATATTAATTTTAATAATAATATTTAATTAATAATATATATATTTATTTATTTAAAAAATAAAAATTAATATAAATATAAATATATTTTATTTTTAATATTATATAATTTTAATATTTATTTAATAATAAAATTATTAATTAATTATTTTTTATTATATAAATATTTTATTTTATTAATATTTATATTTAATTAGAAAAATAATATTAAAAATATTTATTATATTAAATATATTTATATTATTTTCATTATATTATTATAAAAATTACATTTTTAATAAAATTAAATATTTTTATTTATAAAAATAATTTATATAAATATTAATATAAATATATTATTAATATTTAGAAATTAAGATATTTATAATTAATATAATTAATTTATAAAATTCTTATAAAAAATAAAATAAATATTTTTATTAAATATTATAAATAGTAATTTTATATTTTATTATTTTCAAAATATTTATATATTTTTTAATATAAAAATATTATTATTAATATTAACATTTAATATATTAATTTAAAATTAATAATTTAAATATTTTTATAATATAAAAATCATTATTTTTTTTAATATTTTAATATAAATATAAGATTTCATTAATAAATTAATAAAATAATGATATTATAATTTTAATAATATTTATATATAATTTAAATATATTTATATATAAATAAAATAAATTTTAATTTTAATATATTATTAATATTAATATTTAATGAATTATTTTATAATAAATAATTTTAATATTATTATAATATAAAAAATATTATTTTATATTATATAATAATATAAATGTAAATTATTTTTAATTTATAAATTAAATATTAATATTATAATATTTTAATTATTTATATTTATTTATATTAGGTTTTAATAGTAATTTTATAATTTTAAATGTAGCTTTCATATGCTTATATAATTAATTTTAATATATAAAGCTATCGCATAATCCGCTTAATTATTAGTAATTTAAATTTCTTATAACTTTTGATTTTAATGCCTTAGTGCCTTATAATATAATAGTTTCATGGTTATTTATATTATATTATATTTATTTAATCGTTATAATAATTTAATAATTTATTATAATAAATAAATTTATTAATTTTATAATATTTATATTATAATTTAATGATTATTATATATTAGTTATTAATATTAATTATAATTTATTTGCTTTTATCCCATTGAATTATATAATAATAATAAAAATATTATTATTTTTAATTTTAAAATTATAGATATTATCTAATGAATTATTATTAATAAATTATTTTTATTAATTTATTATTAATATTATTTTTACGTATAATTATTAAATTATTTTTAATTAATTACATTTATTTATCGCTTATAATTATTTTTATTTAAATATCTATTAATTTAATTTATTTTTATTATATTTTTAATTTAAATATTTATTAATAAGTATTTTATTATGATTATATATATTTATAATATAAATTAAAAAAATATATTTAAAATATAAATTAAGAAAAATTATTAATAAGAAAAAACATTGATACTAATAAGGATATTAATTTTTTTTATTATTAAGGAAGTATATATTAGGTTTTAATAATAGCCTTATAATTTTAAATGTAACTTTCATATATTTACGTAATTAGTCTTAGCATATAAAGCTATCGCATAGCCCGCTTAGTCATTAGTAATCTAAATTTCTTATAACTTTTAATTTTAATGCTTTGATATTTTATAATATAATAATTTCATAATTATTTATATTATATTATATTTATTTAATTATTATAACGATTTAATAATTTATTATAATAAACGAATTTATTAATCTTATAATATTTATATTACGATTTAATAATCATTACGCATTAATTATTAATATTAATTATAATTTATTCGCTTTTATTTTATCGAATTATATAATAATAATAATAATATTATTATTTTTAATTTTAAAATTATAAATATTATTTAATAAATTATTATTAATAAATTATTTTTATTAATTTATTATTAATATTATTTTTACATATAATTATTAAATTATTTTTAATTAAATTATTTTTAATTAAGTTATTTTTAACTAAATTATTTTTAATTAATTACATTTATTTATTATTTATAATTATTTTTATTTAAATATTTATTAATTTAATTTATTTTCATTATATTTTTAATTTAAATATTTATTAATAAATATTTTATCGTAATTATATATATTTATAATATAAATTAAAAAAATATATTTAAAATATAAATTAAAAAAAATTATTAATAAAAAAAAGCATTAATATTAATAAGGATATTAGTTTTTTTCATTATTAAGGGGGTATATATTAAGTTTTAATAATAGCCTTATAGCTTTAAATATGGCTTTTATATATTTACGTAATTAATCTTAGCACATAAGGCTATTACACAGCCCGCTTAGTTATTAGCAATCTAAATTTTTTATAATTTTTAATTCTAATACTTTAATATTTTATAATTTAAATAATTAAAATAATATTTATTTTTTATTTTTTATATAATAATAAATTTAATTATTATATAATTTAATAAATATTATATATGATATTTAATATAAAAAAATAAAAGAAAATTATAATTAAAAAATAATTTTTTCGAAATTTTAATTTAATTATTATATTTTAAATAATAAATTTTAAAAATTAAAAATTTAAAAAAGTTTTTTAATTTTTAATATTTATATTAATTAATTAAATTTAATTATTATTATATAATATTAATTAAAATATCGTGGAATATAATATTATAAATATAAATATTTAATTAATTTTAATTAAATATAAATATTATAAAATTTTAAAAGTTTTAAAATTTTATACGTAAAATTAAAATTTAATTTTACATATAAATTATATTATATTAATTAATTATATTTTAATAATTTAAATGAATAAAAAAATATTTTAATAATTTTTAATATTCATAAATAAATAATTATATATATTTATTAAGAGTTTTATTATCCGTATTATTTAGAATTATTATTAAATTTTTATTTATATTATTATATATTTTTCATATTAAAAACCTAAGCGTAATAGTTTTTATATTTAAATAATTTTATAAAATTAACTATAATTTTTAAATAATTAATATTATTTAATTATTAATTTAATTATAAATTTAAAGAATTAAATTATATTATAATTCGATAAATAATTGTAAAATTATTAAAAGATAATTTCTTTTTTAATGCCATATGATTTCCCCGATATTTGTAATATTCATTGTTAATTACATTATATATATTACGAAATATTAGAATATTTATTTAAATATTTTAATAATTTAATTAATTTTTTATTAAATTATTTATAATTTATATTAAAATAAAATGCGAATTAAATTAAATTAATTAAATTAAAATGTAATTTCTTATAATAAGTAATTATAAAATTATATAAATAAAGAAAAAATATTGATATAAATAAATATATTAATTAAAATTAATTATTAAAATTTCTAATAATTTAAATAATAATTTAAAATAAAATCATAAAAAAATAAAAAAAATATTATTAGAAAGTTTTTAATTAATTAAATAAATTTACATTAAATGTATTATTTAAATAGATTTAATAATTAAAAAATATGGATAATTATATTATAATTATAATGGGAAATAAGCTTTTTAGCGCGAGGATCCGGGGATATATAATAATGCGAATAAAACCCCGATAGTAATTCTAAATAATATAAATAGTAAAATTTTTTATTAAAATTTAAATTTTAAAATATATATATTTAATTTAATAAATATTTTAATAAATTTTTAAAAATAATAATATAATAATATTTTTAATTTTCAAATTTAATAAATTATTTTATAATATAAATATTATATATTTTTTTATAAATTATAATATTATAATATTTTATATTATAATATGAATTTTTTATATTCATTATAAATAAATTAAATAATAATATTTTAATAATAAAAATATTTATATTTAATTAAATAATTAATTTAAAATATTATTTTTATTTTTTATATATTAATATTAATAAATATTTTAAATATTATTTATATATTTCATATAATATATAAAATTTATTTATATATTAAATAAAATATATTTAAAATTTTAATATTTAAAAAATTATTTTATAATATTATTAAAATTAAAATTAATTTATTAATTTAATTTCATATATATATATATATATATAATATTAATTAAATTACATTTAATTAATAATTAAATTTCTTAAATATCGTAATTATTTTATTTTTATTTATATATATTATTATTATTAATTTTAAATATATTATATTAATATAATTTTAAATTTTATTTTTTAATATTAATTAATTAATTATTTTAATAAGGAAATTTCAAATTAATAAAGTTTTATAAAAGGAATTAATTTAATATATAATTATTATAATTTAATAAAATAAAATAATATTTTATATTTAATAAAAAATTTAAAATTATTATAATATATAGGTTTTTAAAATTATTTTATTATATAATTTATTATATTAATTTTCTTTATATTTATTACGTAATTTTAATTATAAAAAGCCCCGATTTTATTATTTTTTTAATTTTATAAATTTAATTTCTAAAAGATTATTATTTTTTTATTAAATTTATTTAAAAATTTTAATTTAATTTTACCGTTTTTTTCATTAATTTATTATTAATTTTTTATCGATATATTTTTAATTTCGTTAATTTTAATTAAAATAAAATAATATTATTATATTTAATAAAAATTTTATAATTATTATAAATTATAAATTTTTAAAATTATTTTATTATATAAAATATTATATTAATATATATTAAATAATTATCGTAATTTATAAATTTTATTAATAATATTTATAAGTTTTTTTATTCGTATTTTTAAAAATTCCTATCGGGCTTTTATTTATATTTATATATATTTTTAAATTAAAAATAATAAAATTCTATATTAAATTATTATTTAAAATTACATTTATAATTTAATAATTTCATAAATTCTTTTGTAATTTTCTAATAATTAATATTATTAAAAAGCTAATTTAATTATATTTTAAATAAATTAAATTATATTATAATACGATATTTTTTTTAAAAATAATATTAAATTTAAAGTTTTTTAAAATAAAAAAATTATTATATAATTATTTTTTGAAAAATCACAAAATGCGATTTTATTAAATTCTTATTAAAATATTTTATATATAAATAATTTTTCATTTAAATATTATATAATAATATAATTTAATTTATTTAAATTATAAATAAATTAATAATTAAATGATTTTATATCGTGTTAAAAGCATTGTTTGCGCTAGGTCATATGTTTTAATATGTAATCCTAAGTGATAATTATATGTATATATATAGTTTATTATTTTTAGGGGAGTTTTATTCTTTTTTTTTTAATAGATTAACCTTTTATTATTATGTAATGATTTGGTATTTAATAATATGATAATTATAAGCTTGGTAAGTGTTTAGGTATTTTGATATTTTAAATAATTATTTATATATATATTTTTTTAATTTTTTTTTAAGAAATATTTTTTTTTAAAAATTTTTTTTTATTTTTTAGAAAATTTATATTATTAATTATTTAATTATTTTTTATTAATATTTAATTTTATTTTATATTAAATTTAAAATTTTTTTATTATTATATTTTTTTTTATTATTATTTTATTTAATTTAAAGGGAATTTTTAATTTTTTTAAAGTAAAATTTATTAAGATGGCTTAATATTTTAATTAATATTTTAAAATTAAGCTTTTTTATAAAAAGTGTGATATTTAGGAATATATTAATTTTAAAAATAATTTTGTTTTTAATTTAAGCTTATTTATTAGGGAGAATGTTTATTTTAAGGAAATTACTAAGTGAATGTAAAATATAATTAAAGCTAATAGAATTATAATTATTTAGTAATTTAAAATTATTGATTTTTAAGAAAAAAGCGTTATTATTTAAAACGATAAAGATATTTTTTTAATTATAATAATTAATATTTTATGTTTGGAATGATTGATTTGATATAATATATATAAGGAATTTATAGATGAAAAAATTAATATTTTATTTGTAATTATTAAATTTGAATATAATGTTAGAATAATTAATTATGTTATTAAGAAAATAATTATATTTTAATTTAATAAATTTATATAAATAATTATTAATTGTATTATTTTAATTTTTATGATATATAAATTTATAAATGAAAATAATATGAATATTTATTTTTGATTTGTTAAGTTTGAGTATTAAATAATTTTATTAGATAATATTTAGAAATTAATGGTTAGGGATATATATATTAATATTTTAATTTAAATTTATAAGGGCTAAGGTAAATTTGAAAATTAATATAATAAATAATATATTATATATATTAATTATGTTATTTATAAGATTTTAGATATTTAGGGATATGAAATTAAAAAGTAATTTTTGTAAATAATAAGAGTAAAATAAGATTTTTTTTAAGCTTAAATTTATTTTAATGATTTTTTGAATTTTAATAAATTAGGAATTTGTTTAAACTAAATTAATTAAATGTTTTATGAATTTATAATTAGGTAATATGGTTATTTTAAAGATATTTTAAGGAATATTTATAAAGATCTTAATGGTTAATTTTTAATTATTATTAATAATAAGGGTGAGAATTTTAAAGTGGGTGATATTAATAATTATAATTTTTTAATTAATAAGAATAATTTTAAAGGTGAAAGGTATGTGTATTTATATTATATGGATATTTTTAAGATTTATGGGTAGAAATTAGAAAAATATATTATTTTTTAATATGTGATAAAAAGTAAGATTAATTATAAGATTTTTAAAAAATTTATTAAAAAATAATATTAAAAAATATAAGCTTTATTTATTTTGAATAAATTTAAATAATTAAAAATTAAAATTAATATTAATAATTTTAAAGTAAAATTTAATAATTTTTTCTTAAAAAGAAAAAGCTATAATAAAATATAAAGTTTTAATTTTAAGGATAATAATTTTAATTTTATTATAATTAATTTTATTTAATTTTAATTAGGTGGAGCTTTTTTAATTAAAAGTATTAATATTTTATATTAAGAAATAAGTAATTATTTTAATTAGGAAAATTATGCTCCTAAGATTATATTATTAGATATGAGTTTTAATAATTAGGATAAATAAATTTTAATAAATAAATTATTAGTTTTAAGTTATTTTAAAGATAAATTTAAATTTTAATTATATATAATTAATATTTTATTAGATTTTAAAGATATTAAGAATTTTATTAAGTAAAAATCTAAGTTTATTAATATTTTATTAATAAGGATTTTAAATATTAATTTTAATAAATAAATATTTATAATAAAATTATTAATTATTATATTTTATTATTTTAAAAATAATTTTAATATAAAAAAAATGATTAATTTAGTTGAAATATTATATATTATTAATTATTTAATAATTTTTAAATGAGTATATTATTTTAAGGATAAAAAATCATTTTTTTTTTTAAAAAATAAGGATTTTATTTTTAGAGGATATAAAAGCTTAGTAATTTTCAAGGATAAGGATAAGGTATTATTTAGTATTTAAAAAAATAAAGATATTATTATTAGAAAAAATTTAGATTATTTTTTTAATAAAAAAAATATTAATGAAAAAAATGGAATAATTTAGAATTATAAAATAATTTAAATAATTATTTTAATTAATAAAATTATAAAAATCTATAAATTAGATTATTTTAAGGATAATAATTTTATTTTTTTATTTAATATTTTTATTATTTTTGATTTTTTTTATTACTTATTTATTAAGAGTATTATATTTAATATTTATAATTTAATATATTTAATTAATGATTATAAGTTTTTTATATTAAGTTTTTTTAAAAAAATTTTACTAGGGTAATTAATATATATAAAAATTATAAGCTTTTTTATTTTTAAAAAAAGTAAATATTTTTTTTTTAAAATAATCATTAGTAATAATAAGAAAAATTTTTTTAATATAATTTTGGAAAATATAATATTTATAAAAAGATTTTATATAAATATTATTATTAAATTTATATTTAATAAATATTATATATGATATTATAATTTGGATTATATTTTTTATAAAAAAATGGATTTAGGTAAGAGCTTTATTATTAAGTATTTATAATATAAATATAGTTTAGTTTTTTTTAAATATAAGTTTTTTTTTATTTATTTTATTATTTCCCTAAGATTATTAATATATATATTATATGTAATATCAAAAAATATAATTAATATAATAATTATTTTTTTAAAGGATATAGAAAAAAAGTATATTTATTATAAATAATTGAGAAATATATTATGTAAAAAAAAAGATATAGAAAAAATCTAGTATTTATAATTAAAATATTTAAGTTTATAAATATTTAAAGCTTTTATTTTATATATTAAAAGAATTATTATTAAAAGGATTATTAATAGAATTATTTATAAATATTATATTTAAATATATTTATTTCAATTAATTTAGATATTATCAAAAGATGGGTGGCTATGCTACCCAATTATACCGCTATTAATCTATGTAAATGTATTTGTAAATCTAAGCGTAACGTCTTTTAAATTAACATTTAAATTGATATGGGTATTTTTTAAGGTTAAATGCAATATTTATTTTATAATTAAAATAGATTTTTAATATATATTTGTTAAATATAATATATTTATATTTAATATAATTATTAAATTATAATTATTAATTATATATTTATTTAATTATTTTTTATATTTATTTTATATTTTTATATATTTAAAGGTAGGTGCGTTATTTAAAAAATAATGTAAAATTGATACGTGTGATATTTCTTAAGTATTATTTATTATTTAATAATAATTTAATAATTAATGGATTATAATTATATATATAATTTAAATAAAAATATAATTTAAGAATAAAGAATTAAATTTTTTATTTCTTAAATTAATTTTTATTTAGATGTAACCGGTAATTATTATATTATTATAAAAAAACAATTATATTATAATATTAAAATTATTTATAATTAAATAAATGTATTATTTATTCTAATAATTATATATATAATATAAATGAAAAAATAATTTAAGGATAGAAAATTAAATTTTTTATTTTCCTAGTTAAATTTTATTTGGATATAATTAATAATTATTATATTATTATAAAAAAATACTTATATTATTATTTTAAAATTATTTATAATCGAAATTATATAATTCGCGCATTTAAATTTTCGTATTTTCTAAGTTAATATTAATAAATGAATTATTTTAAAATGATAAATAAATATATAATTATTTGCGAAAATAATAAATTTAATTACTTTTATTAATTTCGAATTATCTAAATTTTTAATAATTATTTAAATAAATAAAAAGTAATATAAAATTTAAAAATCAATTAATTTGATTTAGACTAGGAAAATAAAATTTATAGGGAGGGATAAGTTAGGGGTTTAATTGGTTAAAAAGCTATGTGGCTAGAAAGATACATTTTGCAATTTTAATTTGAGTTTTTAAAATAAAAATATATATATATAAAATAATCTTTTAATATATTTTTGAAAATTTTTTTATTAAATTTTTTTAGAAAATATTATTATTGGATTGACAATTATATAATAAATCAAAGTAAAAGCAAGAATACGCGAATCGATGTTATAAGTGGCTTGATTGAATAAGCTAAGAATAGAATGCAAAGCCCTGGCCTTAAGCCAAGGTTGCAGCGTGGGGTATGGCCCCAGCCACGCTAGCCTCACCACGTGAGCTAGCGTGGCTTGTGCCACACATCCACGCACATCCTATTCTAATAATTATGGAATGTATTTGAATATAAATAGAATATTATGATTGATAATTTTAATTATTTTTTAATAATTAAAAATAAATATAATAGTATGTTTTTTTTAGAATTAATAATTATTAAAAATTAAGTATTTTTTATAATTTGAATTAAAAAGTTTAAAAATTAAGTTTTAAAGTAATTTAAGTTTTATATTTATATATTTAAATATAATAAAAATATAATAATAATTATTTTTTTTAGAGAAAAAATATCTTATAAAATTATATATAAGAAAAAAAATATTATTTTTAAGTTTTTTTTAATTTATATAAAAGAATTTATAAAGAATATTAAGTATATAAAGCAAAAAATAATTAATAAAATAAATAAAATAAAAATAAATATTAAATTATTAGAAAAATTATAATTTGAAATAATATGAGTAATGTTATATTTGATTAATATGAATTTATATTAAATAGAAAATATATGATTTTTTAAAGAAATATTTAATAATTAATTTTAATAATATTTTTATTTTTATTTTCTAATAATTTTTATTTTATTTATAAGGGATTTGAAATTTAATTAAAATTATATATATATATATAATTATAAAATATATATTTTTAAAAAAAATTAAAAGAAAAATAACCTAAAAACTTATTATAAAAATTTTAAGGTTAAAAAAAAAATATATATTAGGTATTTAATAAGATATTAAATATCTAATCTTTTTAAAATATAATTTTTTAAATTTAATAAAATAATTATTATATGTAATATTTAATTTAATAAAATTTTTTTTTATTAAAAAAAAAAAAATTTTATAATGATTATTATTATATTTAAAATTTTTAAATAAATTATTATAATAGATATTAAAAAAAAAAATAAAAAAATTCTTATTTTAATTATTAAAATATTAAATATATAAGATATTTAAATTTATATAATATATAAAAATAATATTAATATTATTTAAAAAAATAATAATATA
>MU376482.1:0-14964 GCA_022495205.1 Hypoxylon sp. FL1150 | reverse complement strand
AAATTAAAAAAATTATTAATAAATTAAATAATTTACGGCGAATAAAATAATATAAATTTTATATATATAATTAATATTAATATTAATATTAATTTGATTTGTTTAAAGGGCTATGTTAATAATATTTGGTGGGATGCGCAATCTTTTCTCGACGGTAGCTGCGAGCTACCTAGGTTAGGTACCTAGGTTAGGTTAGAGGCTAACCTAGCTCCCTCTCCCAGCTTCCATCGCTGTAGACGCGTCGCGCCTTTTCCTTCCTAGCCCCACCTCGCGTTTGCGATTTCGATCTTCGATCTTTTTCAATTCTATTCACGGAGTAGAGCAAAGAGGAATCTGATCCGAGCTTCAACCCGTGATATTTGAGAGGATATCTCAAATCCCCCTTTCATCTCATCTAAAGACGTCATCCCAATTCACGGTGACCTCGTCATTGCCAAAATGGAGTCAACTTCAACGCCCCGCATCTCGGCAGCCCTTATGGACTCGTACGTCGGCCGCAACGTCATCATCGTGGGCAAGGTGCAGCAGCTCCGTGGTGATATCGCCTTCCTTGACGCCGATGGACAGGTTCAAGCCCATCTGAACAGAGTGAGTGGAAGCCTATGCTCTCTGTGATCGTCGTGGGTGGCCTGGGGCCATGGCAAACGGGTAACTAGGCCGCCACAAGAACTCCAGACTCGGACTCATAACAATGCATGTAAACTAAGCTGACCATTGCGCCGCTGTATCCAGGACTGCCACCTGATGGTTGGAAATGGAGCCCAGATTATTGGCAAGGTGAATCCAGACCTAACTATCAAGGTGCTCAACGCTATTGATCTCGGTAGTAATGTCGGTACGTATCTTGTGTTTATCACGTAGCCTTACTCCAAATACGGCTCGGATCCCGGATCTATAGCGCTACCCGTAACATCCCTGTGACGCTGCCTATTGTGCTCAAGTCTCACCCACCTGGTGTCGATAATATTATCTACTCTCGTCGACGCCGTTTTCACCGCGGGACAAATAGTTTCTCAATATGTAACTTCTAACTATTCGTTTACAGACTTTCAAATATCCCAAAACGTCGTCAATGTCACTCACCAGCTGAAGGATATCTTTGTATATTCGGACCGGGCTGGCATGAACTGACGGTGTGAACGCGGACGTATCTCTCTGGGGTGGCCGACTGGCTCGCAACAGCATTATAATTCTTCTCAGCAGTCGCAACAAACTCGGCCTCAGTCTCAGCCCCAACAACCCCCATCCATAAATCAGAGTCAATCATCACAAAAACAAAGACAAAAACAATTATCAACTGTTGCTGAAATTTCTCACGATGCTGCCTTTACTTCCAAAAGTGCTGCTACTGCTCCTGCCGTTGCTACGAGCTCTCAATCCTCCCGCGTGATGCCTCCGCCGACTGACAAGTTCTCCCAACTATCCATCCAGGAGACAGCGCAGTTCTCGCAATCCACATATAATAGTACCCAATCATCTCAGTTCCCGTCCCAATCCCAGTCCCAGTCCAAACCTAACACTCAAGACACGCAGTATACTCAGTATACCGAACATATTGAAGAAGCAACTAGCTCCTTGCGGCGGGAGAAAAGCCGACCTAGTCGGACCCCCCACAAACACACGGATTTGAAAACTCCGTTTTCCAAAGGCAGACCCCAATCTCCGGCTTCCGCAGAGTCCTCGTACTTGTCGTCATCCCCGTTTTCATCCCCATTCACTACGCCGTATAAGGGTGTCGAGCCAACCCGATCTCCTCCCGGGCGGTGGCCATCCCCTTCCGACAACGGAAGCGGTGCTCAACATTCACCAACTGAAGCAGCAGACTTGTCGGACTTTCTTGTACCTTCCCCTCTTTCCTCGCCACCTCGAGCGTCCAGGCAGCAGCCGACGGCGGCATCATCTGAAAAGGACAGCCGGGAATTCCTAACCGCAACAGAGTCTTATTCCTCGCCCTCCCCTTTATCGTCTCCCCTCGTCTCGCCCCGGGCGTTCGCGCAGCACAGGACAGCACCGGAATCTCCCGTCAACGAGAGTAACAGCCAGCTCTCCCTCGGCCAAGCAGATACCTCATACTATTCCTTCTCTCCGTTGTCCTCGCCGCTCCAGTCTTCTCATTTCGAATGGACGACTCCGGCTCCCGCCGCCAACAAAAAGGGGAAACTGGCATGGTCTCCGGTAGCTGCTGCGGCCGCAGACGAGTCATCCTACATGATGTCCTCGCCCTTCCCCTTCCTCTCAACCCCACCCATCACGCGCCCGCGCGGCCGCCTCTTCCGCACGCGCTCCGGCAACCTGGCGACCGCGGCGGAGATCCGACGTCGGCAGGAGGCGGACCGCCACGCGGACGAGCTGCTGGACATGATCCTCGACGGCTTCGGCGGCGGCGATGGCGACGGCAGTGAAGGTCTATCAAAGAGTACCGTCACCTTCGGCATGGACGAGGCCGGCCGCTGGCGTATCCTGCGGCCGGAGCCGTACGAATTTGAGGAGTATCAAGATAAATTCCGGAATTGAGAGAGTAATGATTCTGGGAAAGGGGGCAGATATGTAGGCTTTGGTTCCATTTCTAGTTTTAATTTCAATAATTGTTTGGGTGATGAATGCACTTCTGCTCCTGTTGCTGTGATTACCTAAGGTAATACACGACGCCTTATGTAATACGCCCCAAAATACGGAATAGGAGTTGGCGGCATGCGAATATGTCAAAGCAAACCTATATGGTAGATACTATTCTACATGCTATCCCAATATTGCTTGACTTAAGTTTTCCATCATCTACTTACCTCTTATACGGCTTACATGACACACCTACGTGGTAGCCCATCACATAGCAATTCGTATCATATCACAGGGCTCACAGTTCTACCATACCAAGTCATTTTTTTTACTATTATGCAACGTTTATTCATTCGGTTGCAATTATAAACAACACTCGATGTAGCATCTGTCCATCGGACCTTGGGCAAAGGCGTATTTTGCCGTTTACCATGCTATACATCTGCTCTCCTCTCCTTTCCTTTTCATCCTCTCTTCCCCTATTCCTCTCTCTCACTTGCTTTCCGTGTTTCCTCTCTCCTCTCTCTTAACTATGATATAACCCTGTACGCATGTACGTATGCACGTATGCGGACGCCGTAACGCCAGCAATACAAAAGTGCCACTTAGAAAAAATCAAACCGTATGCTTTAAGAGGGGGTATCTTCACAGGGTCTTTTTGTTTCCTCTTTCTCTCTTCCTCTCTCCTCGTTCGCCTGACCGATGCCGATGTGTATCTGAAAACCATCTATAATTCACACACAAAAAACTCCAAACAAATCCATACACAGAAAGTAGGCGGTCGCCACTCGCATTACCAATCAAGAAACATATCGGGCGCGCGTCAGCACAGCCCTAGTAGCGACTAAGACCAGGGCGGATCATACGGCACGTACTAAGCGCCGCCGCCGTCGTTGCCGTTCTGCATATCGTGCATTCCCCCGTCGTAACCCTGCGTATTAGCCGCGTTCGCAGAGTCGAGCTGCGTTGCCCAGTCGTCCGCGCCGCTCATGACGCCGTTGTCGTACGTGAGGCTGCGGCCAAAGCCCATCTTATGGGAGCCGCGCAGCGTCGGGGGCGAGCTAGGCATCGGTGCGTCGGTGCTCGTGACGTTGCCGCCGCCCATATCGAACATGTCGCCCGGGACGTCCACGAGGGGCGGGAATAAATTCATGTCGAGCTGGACGAAGTTCTCGGCCTCCGACATGAGCTCGTTCATGGAGCGCGTCATGGGCGTGTCGAAGGCAGCCATGTTGAAGAGGTGCGAAGGCAGCATATCGCCCGGCGAGAAGCGCTTAGCCGCAGCGCCGGAGCGGGGCGTCCTGGTCGGGGTGAGGTCCATGAGAAAGCGGCCGGGGGAGGTGACGGATCGAGCCGAGCGCATCGACCGGGTGACACTTCTAGTGACCGGTCGATGGCTGGGGGTGGGGTGGGTAGGTGTCTTGAAGGGACCGGCGTTGCTGGAGGAGGCCTTGGGGGGCGGCGTAGAGGGTCGGGGTGGCGTGCCGAATATGTCGACATAGTCGTTGTTCTCCGTCTCATCGTATACCAAGCCGCTGTTCTCCTCCCCGGCGGCCTTAGCGCCGCGGAAGTCTGGGGATGTATGGACGATATTAACATCAACTTCGCCCAGAATCCTTTGCTCTCCGTCTTTTCGCGGAGATGGGAAAAGTAGTCGTCGAGTAACGCCTAGATCATCATTGACAGCGATGGGGCTGTCAGGGGTACCGCTTCCCCTAGAATGGTTAGATCCCCGAGAATGTGTCGAGCCCAGACATTTCGGGTCTGACGTAGGTCCCTTAGCTATCTGTCCAGGACCTTGATCGGAATCGCCTTGTAGTTGCGGTTGATCGGCAGCTTCTCCCGTGGAATCCTCTGGGGGCCCAAGGGCATCTGTGGGTAAATAGGCTTCGGAAGTAAGGTTCGCCTGGGCATCGCCCTTTGTACGGGCTTTCTTCGAACGAGGGAGTCCACCGCCACCGTTCGCCCGCTTCTTTCGCGTCTGGGAAAGCCTCTGCTCGTCTTTTTCCCACTTATCCGACGGCCTGTGGCCTTTGAATTTACTGAACCAGATGCCACATGCTATCAATCTGTTAGTGTACAACATATCAGCCTATAAATTACTCGACTTACGATTGCAAAGTAGAATCTCCGTCCAGATACTCTTATCTTCTTGTGGAGCAAGCGACTTCTTGATGACCTCGTACGAAGTCGGTTTGCCCTCGGCATCTCTTACAAGCACATTGATTGCAGTGACATGGCCGGGCTTCTCTGAATATTCATGGTATGCGGGAACACCTTCATGTACCTGTTTCCAAATCTTTCGCCATGTCGGGGTTTGAAGAGCACCGCAATTTTGACAGAAAGATGGGCAACGGCCCTGAGCAATTGCTTCCTCCAGCTTCTGTTTGATTGTTTGTCTTTTAACAAAGTTCTTGTTTGACTTGCCATCCGCGGGTCCAACGGCATCGGTCTGGGGGTGCGCCGGCTCCGAGAAGGGCATTTCAGATGGCAAATGGGGAAGAACTGGGTCGCTCGCAGGCACCATTGGAAGCTCTGGTTCAACAAGTGCATCCTGGCTAGATTGAGGAAGTCCAGGCGGTTCCATGCTGCTGTTGGTCTCCTGGGGGGTTTGGGTGTCGTCATTCTTTGACGTCTCATCGGGAGCCGGAGTGAAGCTATGATTCCCAAGACCTAAAAAATCAAGAGTTTGTTGGTTGTGTTCCGCAAAGTCGGTCATAAAATCTAGCTGTACATTTGTAACATCCGCCTGCCCCACTGCCTCCTCTGGCGAGGCAGCCTTTTCCAAAGGCTGCGCTTCGTTGACTCCCGTCTCTGCTGTTTCTATCTGCATTTCATATTGTATGGGTAAGTTCGGAGGTTCTGCCGTCACGGGTGTTCTAGCAGCCTCGCTATTCTTGCGACTAAGATGAGGCGGATTGTAAAGCGACGTCTGAGGCAGTAGTTCGGGGGGTCCAGGAGTCTCTGTATGAATAATTAGATCGCTCTGAATCTTGGCTGGTGCCTTCTTTGCGCGACTCCGACGGGGTTTGGGCTTCGTTGCCGTAGAAGGTTTAGCTGTAGTGCTAGTAGGCTCTTTAATTGTCTCATCTGCTCTGCTATCCAGACCTCCACTCATAAATCCTGAGTCTGGTTGCGGCGTTGGCATGGGCATCGGAGGTAAGATAGGACTCGAAGGTGCTGGGCTGGACCGTACACTATACAGTGCAGACCGTGGTACTGGAGGTGATGAGCCTATATCCGCCGGACTCGGTTCGTCGGAATATGTCTGAGATGGTGTCGCTCCCGCAGAGTCTGCTGGTGATCGAGCATCTTGACTATAAGAGGCGGATCGGTTGAGTTCCAGGTAAGATGGTGTAAAGGAACAATCAGCTCCCGGGCCTGGCATCGATTCGCGCCTCAGGTTACTAGGGGCCATAGTCCGCCCATGGGGAGCGCCTGGTAAGCGCGAGTCGGGGATAGGCGTCGGGGCTCGTGGGACTTCCTGGCCGTTAGCGCCAGTAACCGCTTCTCCTCCCATGCTAATAGGACGGAAGTTTCGGATAGATCCTGAAGTGCTAGCCGCCACTCGGAGTGACTCTGGAGCGGAACCAAAGGTGGCGGTGTTGTTGCTGCGCTGAACTTTAGTTGTCGTGGCCCTCTTCTTACTTCGCGGTGGTCCATCATCTGCATCAGTGCCATCTTCGTAGCCGGAAGTATTTCCTTCGGTAGGGAGTGGCTTCTTGCGCGGTCTCCCCCTGGGTCTTCCTGTGGGAGGTCTGCTAGACGCTCTCGAAGCAGGACGTGACTGGGGTTTTCTGGGTTTGGCCGGGGCTGCCGGAGCTGGTGCTATCGCTATCTCCTTAGCTACGTTTTGCTTCTCTGCAACACTAGGATCTTGAGCTAAAGCTGATCCGCTCTGTTCTCTAACGTTAGATTCAACTAGGCTGGGTTCAACTGAACCTGGACGGCTTCTAGGAAGCAATTGTGGACCTTGGCCGCTCGGTAAAGACATCTCATTCCTAGCATCGTAGTTCGAGTGGAATGGTCGAGTCGGTGCAGGAGCCATAGGTATGGCATTGACGGCTTGGGTGGCAGACTGGCCTAGGTTCGGGGTAGACTGTCGAAAGGATGCCCACTCGGTGTTCTCTGGAGGGGTAGGTGTAGATGTCCGTTGAGCCATAGAGGGCTCTGCACTCATTCTCGGTTGTGCTTGGTTACTTCGCGTGGTCTTAAGAATTGCCGTCAACTTCAGCCGGACCTCGAGGGTATCCCTGATACCGTTTCCGAACATGGCGAGTAGGTTCTTCGTGATACGTCCTGTAACCACCTGTTGTTGGGTATCGGGTGAAACGGGCCCTTGGTTGAGATTCCAGCTTAGCATACCCTGCCCAACCAAAGGGGTATTGGGCTCGGAATAATCGAAGGCGTAGACCGTGTAGTCCCTGTCGTCGTCTCCTACCAGCTCCGGGCTGCATTGTGCGACAGCTTGAAGACATGTTCTTAAATCCACCACACCGATGGTGGTCTGTTCGTCCAGGGCAATTGTGTGTATATGCAGAATCGTGGGCCATCGAGCAAGACACAGTTCCTTGGCATCTTTGTCGAAGGTGTACTGGACTTTCACTATAGAACAATAATTAGTTGAAGCGAGGTACGCGGAATTGACAATGCGTACACCCCATAGGTCTCACATGCAGTCCGTACTCATCAAGGCCGGGGGCTTGTCCACCCCAATTGCCAGTGTTCGCCATGTCGATAGTCCTAGTCCTCCTACAAGTATGGGCTTTGGATATACCTAGATTGGCGACGATTCGGAGTTCTTGATATGCCAATTGAAAATACAAAGGTCGATAATATCGAATTCGGGTTGCGAAATTCTCGTTATCCGAAGCGGTTCATGGTCGTGAGGTGCGAAAAACGTGTTTACAATCCAGACACTATTGAAGCAGAGGATGCAAACACGCAAGATGTCACGCAGGGTATAAAAAAGAGTGAGAGGGTAAAGATAGGTAAGTTGTAGTTCAATTCCTCGGTGAAATGGGATTAACGATTGAAAATTGGCACTCCAATGGGGATTGAAAGAGTCGAACAACTCCAGAGGAAGGAAGGGAATTAGAAAAGATGAAGGTAAGGAAGGTTTGGCGGGTTTGAGGTACGGCAGTACAAGTTGGGTGGAGCAGATATTAAGGGCGCCGAAGTACCCAGGGCAACGCGTTGAAGGTTAGTGGGGAATCGCGCTATTAGCAGCTTTTTGCGCGTGCAACCTCGCGATAGCTGCGAAAACGTCACGTCACGTCCTGCACGAAGTGGCTGGGGTCAGGGCAGTTAGGGGCGCTAGAGGGGTGCGAGGACCACTCGGCGAATGAGAACGAGCCTATATGGGGCCGTAGCGCACGGACCAACCTGCCGAGCTTATGAGACACTAGAGCCTATCAGATGATTGGATTTCAACTCGAAGTCGGACACCACCACCGGCAGCTCAGGAAGCTTCCCTTTCAAACTGCCAGGAAATATTGTTGGAATTTTGGAATTTTTCAAGGAGGGGGATCCGATGGAGTATTTATACTTGCCGATATTCCGGGATGTCTCCACATTTCCTTTATACCTTTGCATATGACTCAGATCAAGGGATCTAGGTATCTTACAAGGTATGTAAGTACATATGTAGGTACATAATGCAGCCATACCACCACCACTTTATTCTAACAGAAGTACCAAGGTATTGGATCGATATCTTTCTCGGAAATATCACTTTACGAATATGCCACCCACTATCCCTTAATTCATCAATAGGCGACCAGTAATTCCCATGCAAGCTCAGAGTAACGAGATACTACTAGTCACTATTCATTTTATACTTATCTACCTAGGTAAGTATTAATTTCTCATGGGGTTGTGACATATTTTCTATCATTCACATAAGAAAATGCTAATACAGTATGGATCGGGGGGGGGGGAGAAAATAGACGAAGCTATCTTGAATTTTGCGTACCTACCCAGGTAGGCACATGTCAGTTATCGACAATCAGGATAATGTACATCAAGGTATGCAGTGCATCATACAGTGTTCTATTATTCATCTACCCATTCTGCCTTGCCGTCGTCGTTGACGATGGTTTTTCTCGCCAGGATCTCATCCACAATAGTGCGGATGCCTTGTCTACCCCTCTTTCTCCGGACAAACTCCTCTCGGATCTCATGAGGAGTCGACATGCCTTCTCTAACAAGCACCTCCACATCGGACTCTGTGGGCACACCGAAAGACTGGTAGGGGTAGCTGGAGTAATCTCTGTCCGTCACTAGAGCCAGCGTTGGCGGGCCTCCAGTCGTCTCGAAGAACGGCTCGGCAATTCTGCTCCCGGGTTGGATATCCTCCAAGGTGGCAGGCTGCCACTTTGGCTTGGGTTTCGGCTTCTCCTTTGAGATTAGCAGGGCCGTGACGCCCTCGACGAAGTCGGGGTGCCTCATGAACCTTGCCGCCATTTGGTGTTCTCTCTGGAAGGCCGTCGAGATAGACCATTGGCGGCCCTCCTGCATTTCCTTCAGGGCTACGTGTACCGCGGTAGGCGACCGTTGGTGCAGAGTAGTCAGCGTTTTTTCCGCCCACTCCTTGGCAGGACCCTGCTCTTCTTTCAAGGCAGCTATAATCTCAGCAACACTATTTTTGCTAAAGCATCGGTCAATTGCTTTCCGCAGTTCACCACCCAGTAGAATTGGCTCTGTAGGCGGTAGACCGGTCGCATATTCTTCGATGGTCATCTCGATGATGGCCAGACGATATTCCATGCTGTCGTAATCCCTAAACCGTAATTCAGCCAATCGTGATTCCAGGTTTGGTAAGCTCGTTGAGTGGAGGTAGTGTGTCGCAATGCCCGAATAGAATACATTTGCCCCTGTCAACCGATCGCTCGTGAGAGCCAAATAAGTGCCTACAGAGCCCGCCATTCTCGGAAGGAAGAACGAGGCTCCGACGTCGGGGAAAAATCCAATGGTAGTCTCGGGCATGGCGAAGACCGTCCTCTCAGTGGCGATTCGGAAGGGAGCGTGTATGCTAAGTCCGACGCCGCCGCCCATCGTGATGCCGTCCATAAATGCGATATATGGTTTCTGATACGTCGCTATGTAGTGATCCAAGTGATATTCCTGGGAGAAGTAATCTACTGATTTCTTCTGTCCTGCAGGGCCCTCTTTATTTTGTATCGCGAGCGCTGCCACATCACCTCCTGCGCAGAACGCCTTTTCGCCTGCGCCCTTCATGACAACCACATTCGTCATGTCTGATTTTTCCCACTCAACTAATCGCGGAAAGATCTTTCGAATCATGGATCCATTGAGCGAGTTGAGCTTCGCCGGCCGGTTGAGCTCGATGGTCCGTAGACCGTACAAGTTATTGAAGAGAACATCGTCGGGTTCGTCTGTTTCGAGCTCCTTTGGAATATTTCTGACGGGTCCTGTGGACATCTGTTCTGCAGTTAGCATCCTGCCGCCTAACAAATTATTTAGACTGGCTAGTCGTACTTGCGCCCGTCCTGCCATCCGAGGTTCTGTTATCTTGGCTCTCAATGGCATCGTAGGGCCGGCTCTCCAGCAAGGAGAGGCAGCGGAGGTGGCTGCTGACCCGGCTCTCCTTATTAAAACTCTAAAAGACATCTAATCTAGCTTCTTTTCTCGACACGCAACCTCAGAAGCACGGGGCGCATCGAGGGACCTAAGCTGAGAGCTTTCAATGGTCCGGATGTCTGACCTAGAAGTGAGTGGGAGCGGGTTTTCCTGCGGTTGAGCTGGTATCCTCGGGTGTCGCGTATCGTCGGTCTCCAAATTTTTATCATCTTTTGCCGAAGTTCGAAGGTACGTAAGTACATGCTGTAGAGCTAGGCGTGGGCTCCATCCGGTCTAGGCTTGGCATATTCAGCGAGCCTGGTCCCGGCACTGCATTAAACGTGGGGTGCCACTCGTGCCACTCAATCTGCGTTATTCTTATAAGCGGGGCCCTACAGGTACTTCAACCAATCAGATCTCTGACTTCATCAGGTCGCACCAAGACTTTGGAGATTTTCCTGGAGCTACAACGCGAATAAGCACTTCAAACTTCAGCCTTGCGCCGAACCTCAACTCCTTGACCAGTAACCATCATCACATCATGGCCGACGCAAAGATCCAGTAAGCGTCCTACCATACGTTCTTCTCTAAACAGAAGCTAATCAATTGCCAATAGGGAGCTTCTCACGAAGCCACGAAACGAATTAACGTAGGCAGTCCATCCTCACCTTCGTAGCTTCAAACCAAGCAGCCAGCCAGCTAACACGCGAAACTGCAACAGGGAATACGAGATCTCGCTCCTCGAAGAGCACGAGTTCAGCGCGGGCCCCCTCTCGATCCTCCAGACCGCCGTGCGCAGCCACACGCAGGTGCTGATCTCGTGCCGCAACAACCGCAAGCTGCTGGCGCGCGTCAAGGCCTTCGACCGCCACTGCAACATGGTGCTGGAGAACGTCAAGGAGATGTGGACCGAGACGCCGCGACTTTCTAACGGGAAGAAGGGCAGACCGGTCAATAAGGACCGCTTCATCAGCAAGATGTATGTGTTGAACAAACTCCGTCTACGCCGTATCTTGGGGTCGGACGTGGCTAAAATTACGTTTTCTGCAGGTTCCTCAGAGGAGATTCAGTTATCCTGGTGCTACTCAGTTAGAGTGATAAAAAAATATTCCGGTTACACGATTGATACAAGTCATTTTATGTGGCATATTTATCACGACGAAGAAAAGTCAACAGGCGCAAATGGGTTGTTGGGTCGGTGAGGCATCAAGACAACAGACTAATCCAACTAATTTGTCTTGGAGGTGTGCTCGGCGCAGAAATAGCCGAGGTGATAGAGCAAAAATTACCTCGAAGAACTGATTTAGGTAGGCACCGAGCTGCTGTCACGAGATGGAATGAAGGACAGATATTAAAAGAATCCGATTATATGTCCCAATCTAAGCATTTCAAACGATCATCTTATCATTACAAATGATTTGCCACTCTTTATATAGCCTCCCAGCCTTCCTCGTCAGATTTTATCCCAGCCAGTCCTAAGAAGAAACTTGCCAATCCCCAAGCACCGGGATCTGGTACTTGCTCGAATCCAGAGCCACCAACGTATACCGCCCTGCCCAGACTAGGTGTCATGCCCTTCGTATCTTCAGCCGCTTTCTTCGAGGCTTCGGCAGCCTTCTTAAGATCACCCGTCTTTCTTAGGGTTTCAACAAAGGGGTAAAGTGCATCCACCAGTGTGCGATCACCTGGCCTGGCCGGTGTGTACCTTGATAGTGCATCGCAGCTCTGCTTCAACGCACCAGCCCAGACTTGCGGGGAAGCATCACCAGGCGAAAGCACGCGGAGCGAGTGCACCAGTGCATTAAGGAAAATCGCAAACAGGGCCCCGGACGTGCCATCCATCTCCTTTTCCACCACCGTGACTATGTGAGCAACATCGATCACTATGTCACCAGTTGCAGGCTTCTCCTTTAAGTGCTTTAGAACGGCTACATTGTGTCAGCTTCTCCGATAGTGTCCGTATACTCAGAGTATACAGCATCGACTTAGCATCAACTTACCTTCGGCGCCACGCTTGAGACCGATACCGCAGTCGCCGTCTCCGACGACGGTGTCGTATCTGGTGACCTCCGGCTCCACCGCGACGACAGCTTGTAAGCCCGAGGTAAGGGTGTCAGTAAACGCGATCGGGTCGGCATTGAGTCCGCTTGGCTTGATGCTCTCGCTGGATCCGGTCACGTCTTCCCTGGTAGCGGCGTTTTTCTCTTCCCAAGTAGTTTTACGTATCGGCGCCGCCCAGCCAGTTGCTTCGCATGGGTAGTCTAGTAGCTCGATCATACTAGGACCTCCGATATCCGTGTTGACGACGTTCAGCAGGGAAATACTGAATCCCAGTCCATTTAAACTCGTCACTATCACGTTCAGGGTTAGTAATTGATATCCGTAGAGCAATGGCGCTGTGGCTATGACTCGACTCACTGTATGTTCCGCTCAAGATCCTGACGGGCTCAATACCCCAGGACCCAAGCTGCTTAACGACCTCCGCCGTGATACCACCCAACTCGAGCACACTAACGCCGCCGAGGTTATTCACAAGCAGCACAACCTCGTTAGAATTCACATTAAGGAACGCGCGGTCCTTATCGTTAGGATCGAGCAGCTGCGCCAGCATCTTGCCCACCAGCTCCGGGAGCTCGACCTTGGCCCTTCCGGAGCCCGCCTCGTTGTGAATGCCCATGCCGATCTCCACTTCATCGGCCCGCAGGCTCTCCGCCGAGTTGGGATCCGGCACCGCGCGCCCGGGTACGTGGACGTGCTCGAGACTAGCGCCCACGCTGACGAGGTTCGCCGCCGTCAGCTTCGCGACGCGGTACACCTCGTCGAGTGGGCGTCCCAGCGCGGCCAGCGCGCCGGCTACCTTGTGCACGAGGACGGTCCCCGCGATCCCGCGCCGCCCCACCTTGCCGCCCTTCTCGCGGCCGACGCCGACGTCGTCGCCCACGACCACCATCTCGACGTCGAGGCCTGCGGCTTTCGCCTTCTCGACGGCCATACCGAAGTTGAGCACGTCGCCCGTATAGTTCATGACGGTGACCAGCACGCCCCTGTCGGTGTCGACGCGCGCCGTGATGGCCTTGCGGATCTGCTCGGCGCTTGGGGACGCGAAGATAGTCCCCGCGACGGCGGCCGATAGTAGGCCCCGGCCGACGAAGGCGCCGAAGCTCGGCTCGTGGCCGCTGCCGCCGCCGCTGACGAGGCTTACCTGCGAGGGGTCGTGGGTGGGTCGCCGGTAGACGATCTTGTTGGCGGCGTCTAGGGCCACGGACGGGTTGGTCAGGGTGAGGCTCTGGAGGGCCGAGCTCACCAGCAGCGAAGGATCGTTGATGAAGTGCTTGGCCGACATCTTGGAGGAAGAGCACTTGCGGGCAAGAGAATTTCACTTGTTTGCAATGCTATGTCATTGATATATATACACGTGTTGTGTGAAGTTATGTTTTGTTCACTTAAGGGGGGACGGAGGGAGGTGGGTTGGTATGGAACTTGCTGACTTATTATTTGAGTTTCTATCATTTATACCTAAATTTGGGTGATACAGAAAAGAGAAAAGACAGGACTGACGTCGCCTACAGCCAATAGGCAGATCTTACCCATCGCATCCATAAGGGAGCTCAGGATCTATGTCGAGCCAACGCCTCCGGTCTAGGAAAAGCAGAGCCCTGTGCAGGTACCTATCTCCAGAAACGCGGGGTTGCCTTTTCTTGTGGGATTGGGGGTTGAAGCTAGCGTCGGGTTATGGACGCGGTTAAAAAGGCTCACCAGTTGCGTCGATTTGTAGGCCCTATGGCGTTAGTTTAGGTCTTTTATTGTTCTTTCATTGGGCTTTTACCTAGAGGGGAATGTTCTATAAGACGTCAACCTGCCGAGAGCTTGGAGCTTGAGCCAAAAGCCAAATATAGGGGGGTGATTTAGGTGCATCCTACCTTGCCGGTAAGAATTCGGTTATTCCCCTTGTCCATGAGACAGGCATTTTTACCCAATATACCAGATGGATAGCCTTCTATAGAAAAGACATCAATATTGATCCATAAGTCGAACTCCCTCGCATCAGCAAGAAGCGGTTCAAGGAACTCCAGAGCAATCTTGAAGCAGCAAAGAACGCCTGCAGTAATGGAACGACGTTTCGGAAGACCAAGGCATGGGGCCACTCTTCAGCCTTATAATCTTATATTCGTCAACGAGTGACGATTCTAGGCCCCGTTCACCTAACGAACATGAGCATGAACCGGCCTGGGAAGAGAGGAATCGCTTTAAGTATGTAGAATTCGGTGGGGTAGAAGCACTCCCATCACTATTACGCGTTGCCGAAATTCACAATCATGGTTGTAATCTCCACCCTAGCACCATGGCTATCATCTTCAAGGTCTTGCCTCAAATAGAGAGCTGGTGGTACCGGTTGTTTACTGTACCTCGTCGACTACCTAGTAGAAGCCCTAGGAATCATCAAGCTTAATGTCTTTTATTTGATTGCCTTATCCTCATCTATCTATCCGTTTATTCGTAACATTCCGATATTTCTATCACTAACATTTCTATCATCCATATTTCCTGCCTTATTACCCTTATACCTTATAATATCAAGTCTAGCCCCATTTAACGGATATATATAGAAAGAAAATAACTAGCAAGTAGCTTTCTAAAAGGAATGCCCATGTACCTAAGCCGAAGAAAAAAAGTTAAATTTTAAATGCATTTATTATTATTTATTAAATTATTAATTATTATAATTTAATAAAATATTATAATTTAAATATTTATTTAATTATATAAATATATTATTAAAAAAAAATAATTAATATTTTTAAAAAAATTATTTTTTATTATTTAATT